>OY744503.1:5927698-6187605 GCA_963556185.1 Pseudopediastrum boryanum
CAATGAGAAAAGCACACCTTGAAATCACCGCGGTTTACATAGGTGCATTATATAAATTCTAGAGAGGAATTTGGAACAAATGTGCGGCTTAGTGGAACAAGTGAAGAAGTAACAACTGTCGGGCCACTTGGAGTTTCTAGACTGAATTTAGAACAAGTGTCCACACTAGTGAGAAAGGTGGACTTTTTGGTACCACATCTGGACTTCCTGTACTGCCTTTTGGAACAACCGTGCCCTGGTCCCAACTGGCAGCTGGCGGATAAGGGTCTGGCAGCTGGCAGTTGGTGGCAGCTGGCGGAAGAGGGTGCTGGCATCTGGCGGATGGTGGCACTCTGGGTTCCTCACTGGTTGGTAGGGACCCTAGGGGCTCTGAGTTCCTCACTGACAGGAGTGGCAGTAGGGGTTGTGAGGAATTCGACACGTCTTTAGGGACCCCTGGAGACTCTAAAACTGTCACTGCAGTGCTCCATATGTGCACAGGCTGTGTGTGGTTTTCCATAAGTGCACATGTAACTTAAGGAGGTCTCAAGAAGTGTCTACATTTCACACATGGGGTGTACTGACCAGATTTGGGGGTTGGTGGCTCAAATTGGGGGCTTAATTGGCCCAGATCAGGGGGGCGGTTTGGCAAAGAAGGGGGGTTGCTTTTGCATAGGGAAGTCTAAATCTCACTAGAGATAGCTTTCCCCCCCAAAACCCTTATTTCAAATAGAGAAAAAAGGGAGGTCTAAAAAAACTGGCTGGGAGGTGGCAGCTGGGGGGTGCTATGTCGGTCCCCCCGATTTAAACAGGGGGTGATTTCAAGGTGTGCTTTTCTCATTGGATTACATGACATCTCCAAGCACCAAAAGCAAATCGGGGGGTTTCCTGCAACTAGTGAAGATCTCAGAACATTGGTTCCCCTTTCAACCCCACATTATGCAGGGCAACACCCCTGATTTTGTGAAACCCCCCAATTCACATCGAGTGTCATCAGTCAGCATAATGAGGCAGCTTCAACTACATGCGCCCCTCAGATTTGGGGGGTTGGTGGCTCACATTGGGGGGTTAATTGGCCCAGATCAGGGGGGCGTTTTGGCAAAGAAGGGGGACTACTTTTGCATAGGGAAGTCAAAATCTCACTAGAAATAGCTTTAAACCCCACAAACCCTTATTTCAAACAGACAAAAAGGGGAGGTCTGTAAAAAACTAGCTACGAGGTGGCAGCTGGTGGGCGCTATGCCGGTCCCCCCGATTTAAACAGGGGGTGATTTCAATGTGTGCTTTTCTCACTGGAACACATGAAATCTCCAAGCCCCCAAAGCAAATCGGGGGGTTCCCTGCAACTAGTGAAGATGTCAGAACATTGGTCGCGCTATGCACCCTCATGTTCTGCAGGGCAGACCCGGGATCTAGAAGGAGTCCCCCGATTTCGACCCCCAACCATCCGTCAGTGAAAGTGACTCACATGCTGGCTTGATTTGGCCCCAATGACCGTATCTGCAATTGTGGCCACTTAGCAGGAAACAAAGGGATCCAAACAAGATAGGTATTCTGAGACTGCCGGCACCTAGGCGGCACACATGCGGTATCCGTCTTGTTGACCAATGTCAACAATGCTGGTAGGTTCTCTGTGACTCAGCAATGAGGCTCAAGGAAGAAATATGCGGTATCTTGTTGCCGACTGTACTAGCAATCCCAACTTAAGACTGTGCTAGTACATGACCTCCTTGCTCATGGTGCACTTGATCCTGGAAGAAACCTATCTATGCAAAATCAACATATTGAGGCTTTGTCATCAGAGCCACAGAGGGCCAACATGCAAAGCTGCTGTAAGTTGTGAGGAAACTCTGAAAGTTTGCCTACGGTATGTATGCGGCTTACCGTGGCAGGATCACTCACTAATCAATGTCCTTCAGAGTGCCATGTTTCTATTTTTGAAGGCTTGCTGAGTTCAGAGAGTAAAGGCTTCAGGGCTACCCCTGGTGAAGGCTTGCTTATTTGAGAATTGAAAGCTTCAGGGCAACCCCTGGTGAAGGCTTGCTGAGTTGAGAACTGAAGGCTTCAAGTATGATACCCCTGAAGGCTTGCTAAGTTGAGATATGCCAAGGTCAGGGACGCATTAGTGCAAGGTCATAGGCTATCTACCTGCAGCCCCCTGGGTCCCTAGCTGTCTCCTTGGAGTCCCCATCGTACCAATGCTTCTCCGTGTGGCACGGCTCCTAATGCAATTGGACTCGAACTGGTGCCGGTGTGCTGCGTTACAACGCATGGAAGCGCGTACGATCGTTCTGATATAGCCTGCTTAAAGCGCATCACGCTAGGTTACATAATCGAGCAAAGCGGCGGAGTGACCTGTTGGTCCCAGCCGTTTGAATCGGCGGTTCTGAAGGGCTCAGGCGCTTAATCCCCAGCACTCGCATGAGTGAACGGGCATCGACGAGTTCGGCAGTACAGCGATGTACAACCACCGAGGCCGTGATCGCAACTGGTCTCAAGCTCTTTTAGAGAGACATATTCGGCTCGCACGCAGTCTAAATAGCGTTATTAGTTTACGGACGGCCGTCAGCGACAAGGTACGATCGGTACCTATCGACAGTCAGTGCCCATGCGGACTTTCAAACTGCCGACGAAAGCCCACAAATCATTCATAGGGCTCAGTGGGATTTGAACCCACATCCTGGACTCAATCGATTCCTGCTCTACCATTGAGCTATGAGCCCTTTTACGTCGCAATCAGCGGTGTAATTGCAAGAATAAGCAGGTGGCCAATCTGCTTATGCTTGCAATTACACTGCTGACTGGTAGACGGGAGTTTTCTCTCCATGCACACACGCACACTCACACGCACACCCAGGCCTGGACATCACACAGACAGACGCACACACAACACACTAGTTAAGTTCTGCTTTTCTAAGGCTTTTGTTGACTAGTTAGTTTCTAGTTGTTTGACTGGTACTGTCTATTGAGTTAGCCTATGACTAGCACTAGTGAGTTACTGGCTAGTTGTTGGAGGGGTTCTGATTCTCCTGCGAGGCAGTATGAAGGTAGTAAGGGAAAAGGCCAGGACAGCTAAGCATGCAGCATGCTATCATCATGGCCCTGGTCTGTGAAATGGTGCTGTGAATGTGTGCTGTAGGATCATGCTGTAATCTGAAAATGATCTGTTAAAACCTGAACATCCGACCCCCACTTACCTCAACCCTTCTGAGCACACCACTTGGCGATAATTGGGGCGTTGACAAGTAGAGTGGCAGGCCTGTATATCACATCCTGCAAAACAAGCAATGCAGCCGCTTGCAAGAGAGTGTTTAAGTTAGTTGTGGGCAGAGCCTAACCTACAGTAGCTAACATCTGGAGGCCGCTGCTGGCTGTTATAAACTATTGAACATTAGCCTCCAAACCCTACAGCACAACAAAAAAAGACCCCACTTACCTTGAGTCTTCTCCAGACCTGATGCTTGAGACGTTCAGCCTTGGCTTGTAGTGCGGCGGCTTCCCTGCAAGCCTACAAAACAAGCACAACAGCTTGCAAGAGCTGGTTTAAGTCAGTTGTGGGCAGAACAACGACCTCTGTTCATGCAGTAGCTGGCTAGATATTGGAACGCTGCTGCTGGCTGTTAACCACTAGCCTGTCCAACACATGCATGCTTGAAGAAGGCAGGGAACCAAATTGAGCATGCATCTGATAGTTATTGTTGCTTCCAATCCGATTTTCTGTTGGAAAGGCAGACCCCACCCTTCCCATTTCACCTGATTACTGTGGGCGTAGCAACCATTCCAGCAGCTAGCTGCGCCTCCACGGTGAAGCCTGCCTTTGCGGTTGGAACTCGTCTCGTCATGCAGCAGCAGCAGAAAGGTCAACAGGGAAACCGGTCAAGCCCCTATCTTACCAACTGCGCATGCAAGAGGACCACGACTGAGAGTGTAAGCAAGGCAAATGCAATCATGCTATGCTAAAGTTAGCATGTTCAATACCATTTTCACATATGGACTATTTGTGCTGCAGCAACCAACGGTGCACTTGCGCACACACACAACCAGGTGGCCGGTCTGATTGCATGTGTGTGCAAGTATACCGTGGGGACTGCTTGTATGTATGCTGCAGCCAAAAGGTGCGCTTGCGCACACACACAACCAGGTGGCCGGTCTGATTGCATGTGTGTGCAAGAATACCGCTGGCTGATGCAGGTTGACTTGATGCATATGCAGTTGTCGGGTGGCAGTCAGCTAGACTCAGCAACCGGCCCCTAGTACGCCCCAACCGACCTACTGGACCACCCAGTAGTGAGTCCTGTTGCCGTGCTCTGGCCACACCTGCGGGGGGAGAAATTGCCGGTTAGTGCTGGAATGCAATATGCTGACTGGCATGGCATTCAGCTATATGCGACACATCAAATGGTGCTGCCAGCCGGTAAATCAGCTAACATGCAGGCCTCAACCTACCTTGTATGTGTCCGCCGAGCAGGTCTCTGGGCAAGCCCCAACCGCCGAGCGGGGTCTCTGGGCCAGCCCCAACCGCCGAGCAGGTCTCTGGCCAAGCCCCAACCGCCGAGCGGGGTCTCTGGGCAAGCCCCAACCGCCGAGCAGGTCTCTGGGCAAGCCCCAACCTCCAAGGAGATGTTGCCTTGGTCCAGCTGTGCACTCACTCGTTGAAGCAAAAGGGAACATGCAGCAACACAGCCAGCACAAAAAGCCTGTCCGTAAAAGACTGACAGAGCCAGATGATGTGCAATGCAAGAAATGTGCTATGCTAATGCTCAATAACGTTTAATCTTCAGTCCTGTAATGATCATAATCTAAGGTCCACAACCCCTCAGCCACCTACAAGGGTGGCTGTTATAATCTAAGTGCCCCAAACCCCTCAGCCACCTACAAGGGTGGCTGCTATAATCTAAATGCCACAAACCCCTCAGCCACCTACAAGGGTGGCTTCTATAGTCTAAGTGCCGCAACCCCTCAGCCACCTACAAGGGTGGCTGTTATGATGTAAGTGTTGCAAACCCCTCAGCCACCCGCAACCATGGCTGTTGTAATGTAAGATCCACTACCCCTCAGCCACCTCAACGATGGCTGTTATAAATTAAGGTCCACAACCCCTCAGTTACCTCCAACGATGGCTGTTATAAGTAAGTGCCACAAAGTCACCACCCACCTCTTTTGGGGCTTCTCGTCCAGCAGGTATTTGTGAAATACGCTCAGCTGCCGCTTGTGTAGTTGATGACGGCCCAAGGTACATGCATGCAGCAGCAGCAGAAAATCACAGTGGGTCAGATCAAGCAAGCGGTCAAACCATGGCAAGACCAATCAACCAAAGCTACGATACGGCAGCCTTCCTGCAGCAGCATTTGCCTACTGTCGGTTGACAAGGTGAAACTGTAGTGTGCCCAGCCAGGGTAGTGTGCAAGACAAGGGGACACAGAGCCCCAGCAGCAGTGCCTACGGATGGTCGTCCTCTTGCTTGGTGGTATGGATTCCATTGTTTTTGGACCCATCCGATGGTGTGTTTGGTCGTTTCGACCTAGCAGCCCTTTGCGGTTGCCGCACCTTAATTTTTTGTTTGTTTGTTTCGTACACCATCAAATGGCGTCGGCACTGCTGCAGGGGGGGCCAGGGCTGAGCAGGCTAAGGGGACACAGAGCCCTGCATCGGCTTAGTGCCTACGGATGGCCGTACACCATCAAATGGCGTCGGCACTAAGCTGCAGCAGGGGGGGCAGCAGCATGCAAGCAGGCTAAGGGGACACAGAGCCCCTGCATCGGCTTAGTGCCTACGGATGGCCGTACACCAACAAATGGCATCGGCACTAAGCTGCAGCAGGGGGGGGGGCAGCAGCATGCAAGCAGGCTAAGGGGACACAGAGCCCCTGCAGCAGTGCCTACGGATGGACGTACACCATCAAATGGCGTCGGCACTGCTGCAGGGGGGGGCAGTGCTGAGCAGCATGCGCGACAAGGGGAGAACCCAGGAAGCAAGCTCACCCCACCATGCATCCAACGGACCTCAAGGGGACCCAGGTAGCCTATTTTTGGCTTCTCTTCGGACCACGCTCGGCTGCCACTCATGAGGTTGAGGGCAGTCCATGGTACATGCCTGCAGCAGCAGCAGGAAATCACAGTGGGTCAGATCAGGGAAGCGGTCAAACCATGGCAAGAGCTGCTAAAGGGAAAAGAAAGAGAGCAAGCACATTGGTGCCTTTTGTCCCTGGGGTTAGCAGGAACCACCGTGCTGCCAAAGGGGAAAAGAAAGAGAGCAAGCACATTAGTGCCTTTTGTCCCTGGGGTTAGCAGGAGCCACCGTGCTGCCAAAGGGAAAAAAGAGAGGAAGCACATTGGTGCCTTTTGTCCCTGGGGTTAGCAGGAGCCACCGTGCTGCCAAAGGGAAAAGAAAGAGAGCAAGCACATTGGTGCCTTTTGTCCCTGGGGTTAGCAGGAGCCACCGTGCTGCCAAAGGGGAAAAGAAAGAGAGCAAGCACATTGGTGCCTTTTGTCCCTGGGGTTAGTAGGAGCCACCGTGCTGCCAAAGGGGAAAAGAAAGAGAGCAAGCACATTGGTGCCTTTTGTCCCTGGGGTTAGCAGGAGCCACCGTGCTGCCAAAGGGAAAAGAAAGAGAGCAAGCACATTGGTGCCTTTTGTCCCTGGGGTTAGCAGGAGCCACCGTGCTGCCAAAGGGGAAAAGAAAGAGAGCAAGCACATTGGTGCCTTTTGTCCCTGGGGTTAGCAGGAGCCACCGTGCTGCCAAAAGGGAAAAGAAAGAGGGCAAGCACATTGGTGCCTTTTGTCCCTGGGGTTAGCAGGAGCCACCGTGCTGCCAAAGGGGAAAAGAAAGAGAGCAAGCACATTGGTGCCTTTTGTCCCTGGGGTGAGCAGGAGCCACTGTGCTGCCAAAAGGGAAAAGAAAGAGAGCAAGCACATTGGTGCCTTTTGTCCCTGGGGTTAGCAGGAGCCACCGTGCTGTCTAGCAGAAGGGAAAGCAAGCCTATCCAAACAAGCCTCCCTACCTGTGTCCTGAGCTCCTGATTACCACTGGCCAGTGTGCCAGGGTGTGCAGATCTTCTAGGCAGATGCACCCATGTGTCTTGACTCCCTGCTTGGTCGCCTGCATAATTCAGCAGCAGGCACTGGCAGAGTTCTCAGCAACCGCCAGCACCACGTTCATGCAGCAAGCACAAGCCTATTACACACGCAATACGCAGCAAGACAACGTTGAATCAAGCTGGGCCAAAGCCAGGGCCAGAATTGCCACAACATGGCTGCTCAGGCACTCATGAAGCATGCCATTGAGTTCTCCCATGTGAATGTATAAATCATGCTGTTGTGAGAAAAGGAGGCTGCGTGCGGAGGTACTTGACCACTACTCACGCACAAAGCAAGCAAGCTGCATAGGTGCTTGTGTGAGATGTTATGAGTGGGATGGCGGGCGTGCCTGCGGCAAAGGAGGGAGGGGGATGGTACCTGCAGCAAGGGAGGGAGGGGGATGGTGCCTGCAGCAAAGGAGGGAGCGGGATGGTACCTGCAGCAAAGGGGGGAGGGGGATGGTACCTGCAGCAAAGGGGGGAGGGGGATGGTACCTGCAGCAGAGGGGGATGGGGATGGTACCTGCAGCAGAGGGGGTTGGGATTGGATACCTGCAGCAAAGGGGGTTGGGATTGATACCTGCAGCAAAGGGGGTTGGGATTGATACCTGCAGCAAAGGGGGTTGGGATTGATACCTGCAGCAAAGGGGGTTGGGATTGATACCTGCAGCAAAGGGAGGAGGGATGGTTACCTGCAGCAAATGGGTGGGGAAGGGGAACGGGGAAGGATTTCTCGGACGCAGAAGGCGTCAGATGCTGCAACACTCATAAAGCAAGCTGCACAGGTGCATGTCGATGGAGCTCCGATTAAGGCTTCACAATTGGCAGACAGCAGATAGCACCAAGTGCCTGCTGCATGATCAGAGGCATCCGCATGCGCATGAAGCCTAAGGGACCAAGCAAGTAAGGCACCAAGCCAGCAGGCAGCAACCAAGGTGTCACTGTTTGCTAGCAATGCCTGCTTTGGCCACACATCAACCGCTCCTGCTCCATGTAGCTGCTGCTTGGATCTCACGCGCATACTGCTCACTTTTCAACGCTCATGTTCGGTCCCAGACGCTGTATGTGCACTCACCGGAGACAGCATGCGAAAGCAGCAGCGACTTGGGGGCAGGCAAGCTTCAGGCGTTTGAAGACGGATTGACTTGGAAGCTGAACTGTGAAGTGCTCTTCATAGGTGGTTGGCATAACAACTGCCCTCGCTCTCAATTCAGTAGTGTCGAAGGTGGCATGCGGGACACGACTTGCTTGTAAGGTTGGATGCACGCTTCAGATGTAAGCAGAGGTAAGTGCCTTGATTGAACCGTGGTACTGGTATATATAGTGTTTGCACAGGTGGTTTGCCTGTGCGCACCCTCGCCTGTAGTGTGCGCACCCCTCTCCCCCCTCCCCCCGGGAGTGGGGGAGGGGGGGAGGGGAATCATGCGCGCTACAACGGAACAAGGAGCTCAAGCATGCAGGAAAGGCTCAGGCACAGTATGCGGTGATTTCCTCGCACTTCTGTGCATGTTCCTGGTACTCTTGCCATTGACATGTATGTGATCGGCTGTAAGCGGGACGGAGGGACAAACCAGTTGCCACTAATAAAGGTCCGAGCCACATTTCCTTATCCTGCATCCCACAAAAGCATGTGGAGTCTTCAATGTATTTATAGCCAAGCTACCAGGTAGGTGCAGCATCCAGGCAGGTGAACCTGATGAGCCATGTTGTCACAGCTTCCTCGACCCGCATGGGCGTGAGCGCAAGTCTGGTCGAGCAAGCAGCGGCCATGTTCACCTAGTTTTTATCACTTCCATATTTACATATTAACCAACAGCTCCAATTAGCAGCAATAGCACACGGGACTACACACTTAATAGTCTCCATAAGGATCAAACTTCTTTATCTTGCATCCCACAAAGGCTTGCTTGAAAGCCATCCCCTTATAGGTTGAATCCTCTATGTAAGCATACCCCAGTTCACGCATGTAGCGCATGAGTCGGTCCTTGATGTCGCTGGACTTCAGAGTCTTCCGCTGCTTGCCCTCAACCACACCCAACACAATGCGCTTTAGCTCCTCCCTCTTGACGGAGTCAACCAAGGGCTTTGCCGCTGTCACCTGCATGCCATCGGTATCAGTGTATGTCTCGCCCTTTGCTGCTGCAAGGCCAGCCTCCACCCGCTCATCTACTGCCCTCTTGACAAGGTCATAAGTTAGGTCAGCTTCTGCAACAGCCTCATGCTTGAGGAGGTTCCATTCTGTGGGCCACTCCTCAGGTGTTAGAGCTCCACCATGCTCTGCCGCCAGCTCATGTGCTGCCTGGAGCAGGCGCCACATGTGGGCCCCTCTGTGCTTCAACATATTGCTGGCAACCTCGTCTTCTCCTGTCTTCACCAACTTCTTGTCATAACCCTCAGGTACCTGAGCACCCGATGGAGTGACAAAACGCGATTCAAAGCAGATGAACCTGAACCTGCCTATCTCGACCGCATTAGTGCAGTCAATCTGAGGCAAGCAACCCTTATTGCACAACAGCAAGACTGTGGCCATCCATGGGAACTTGATAATGTCAGCTGACCCAAATGCTCGGCACATCATTTCAAACCCTCCACCACCCTTCTGCTTCATGCTCTCCATGTCGAACTTCTCTTGATTCTTGAGTTCATCACAGCATGAAAGCAAGCATACTCTGTAGGCTATCTCATTCGCGCCATGGGAATTCTTGCTAGCAGATGGAACAACATACACCATCTCCCGCTGCAGGGGCAGGGCAAGCATACCAAAGACCTTACCAATCACACGCCAGAACACAGACTTGCCCGTGTTTCCATCTGCCACATCAGTGCCAACAATGATCATCTTTTGCTTGTCACGGAAGGCTGGAATTAGGGCTCCAGCAACCGTCATCATGACAGCCTTGCGCTTCTTCATGTCACCCCAGTAGTTTGACCACCAAGCGTCCACTGCTGAGAAATCCAGGCTCGGTGGGGGGGCTTTGCCACCCTCTCCCAGGGGAAGCTCGTACTCTATGGTGCTGCTGATGTAATGCTTGGGGCTGTGGGGAATAATGTGAATGCCTTGTTGGTCAACCCTCACACACGTGTTGGTGAAGGGCAGCAGGCCACCGGTCAATGGATTTGTGATGGCAGAGTCAAGGCGCTTGATGAAGTCAGGGTCCAGCAGGTAGCTTTGCATGCATGCAAGCACAACTTTTGAGCCGTTGCTCGACAGCATGCTCTTGTGAGTGGCCCTTGTGTAGTAACTCGGAGGCAAGCGCTTGGGCTCATCGCTCACTGTCCACCATTGGAGATATGCATCACGGAGCCTCTGGGCAGCAATGTCAATGCTTGCAAGGCGCCAACACCCAGTGTTCGTGTCATAGGTAAAGTAGTCCCTGTTTCCAGTGGGGCCCACGTAGCGCAGCTTCTCTCTAAGCTTTGAGCCAATGACTTGGCAGAGAAGCTCAGCAACCACGCTGTCCTCTTGGCGGTCCTTCTGAGAGGCCAATGGAGCAAGGCCGGCTGCCTGGAGGTCGGAAAACACAGCTGGCAGCGCCCCACGTTTCTCTCCGTGAATGGCATCGGCGTAAGGACTCTCAAGCACCTCTGTTGTCACTTGCATAACCAGGCCTGTTGCCTTTTTTATGGCCTCACTGCACTTCTTCAGCAACTCCTGTGGAAGGCACTCTCTCCACCAAAGCGCTCCACACACAGCTTTGAGAACATGAGATGGGTGGTGGTCATGTCTGCATCCCTCAGGGTGTCCTTCATGGCCATCAAGGCATGATTCTCCACGTTGCAAACCAGGATGGCAAGCACATTCTTGGTCAGAGGCAGGGGCCTGTCAGCTTCAGAGGCCTCCTTTTCTTGCAAGGCCTCCTTTACCAAGCTTGGGTAGGCCTGGCACATGGAGCTGTTGAGGGCCTCAAGCTCCCTGTCCAGCTGGGCAAGGTAGGTCACAGCGACTTGCTTCCCGCTGGCGACCTTTGGGGCAATGAAGTTACCAGCACCACAATCGAGCGCCACAAGATCGGGGTAGTCTACCGGAATGCCCTTCAGGTAGAGCAGCCGCCATACTGCACGCTCAGCTCTGACAGGATCCAAATCATGCTCTGCTTGCACTCGCTTAACGGTTGTAGGCCTTTCCACCAACCAGCACTTGAGCAAGGGGCAGGAGCACTGCTGCTGGCTAGCAAGCCGTAGGGTGATATCCAGCTGTGCATCAGGTCCCATTGTGAGGCAGTGGACAGGGTCACCAACAAGAAGTGCCCGTGCAACCTCCTCATCATGCAGCAAGGATAGGCCAACTCCCTCCTCTGGGTAGAATCGCCCCAAGCCATTTGCATTGTTCTTCACGTACTTCCAGATGACAGCACCGGAACTAACTTCTAAACAGCCTTGTAGCGCAGCCAGCTGAAGCTGGGTTACACCCACTGGACGTGGGTGATCACATAACGTCCTCAAAGCACCTTGATTCAGTGTAGACTCAAGCCTGAGGCTGGCCTTGCTACCACTGCCTTGGTCATGAGCAATAGTTCCCATAATGACTCTCTGCACACTCTTGTTACCTCTTTGCATTTGCATAGGTGGGTGTCCGTCATGCCTTGCAGGGGAAAGAATCCATATGTTCTAGACGCATGACTCCTATTCCCTCGGGCAAGAAGGCAGCCACGTGCATCATTCAAGTGACTATGCTTCCTCCCTGCCTGCTGCCCGCCGCCGCCCTCCTCCGCTCAACGGCCCTGACCAGGTGGGTGGGTGCGAGCGGACACAACTGCTTTGTGGCCAGTCACGCCCAGTAGTGCCGTCAATACCAGGTCTAGAACTACTGTGACAGCAATGGTCTCTTTAGTGAAATCAGTTTGCAACAGGTAGCTGCTGCAAGACCTTTGCCAGTGTCGCTGTTGGTTGCCATGGGGGCATGCTTGCACCTTTGGAGCCTGGGTGTGCACCCTCAGATTTGGGGGGGGGGGTTGGTGGCTCATATCGGGGGGTTGATAGGCCCAAATCGGGGGGACATTTGGGCAAAAGGGGGGGACTGATTTTACATAGTGAAGTAAAGTCTCACTAGAATTAACTTTACCCCCCTAAAACCCTTGTTCCAAACAGATAAATACGGGAGGTCTGAATGACTAGCTAGGGGGACAGCAGCTGGTGGGGTGGTATGCCGGTTCCCCCGATTTAAATAGGGGGTGAATGTCAAGTGTGCTTTCCTCACTAGCAGACAGGCCATCTCAGAGCTCCTGGAGCAAATCGGGGGGTATCTTGCAACCCGTGAATATCCCAGAGCACTTGGCATCCTCAATACCCCCCAACCTTGCAGGACATCACCCCTGATTGTGGGGAAACACCCCCAATTCGCCCGCTCTAACACAGTCTGATGCCCTCAACAACTAACACACTCTAACAGACTCTGATGCCCTCAACAACCGATCCAATGCCACTCAACACGGCTGCCTCGGATCGGCGACTGGTGCCATCGATCCAGGCATCCACCGTATGCTTGCAAGCATCTTGTCACTCAGCATCAGAGTGAGGTAGTCCCAAGCCTTCGTGTGCCTCCTCAGATTGGGGGGTTGGTGGCTCAAGTCGGGGGGTTGTTTGGTCCAAATCGGGGGGACATTTTGGAAAAAGGGGGGGACTGCTTTTACATAGGGAAGTCAAAACCTCACTAGAAGTAACTTTACCCCCCTAAAACCCTTATTTCAAACAGAGAAATAGGGGAGGTGTTGGTAACTAGCCGAGGGGGCAGCAGCTGGAGGGGTGCTATGCCCGTCCCCCCGATTTAAACAGGGGTGATTGCCAACTGTGCTTTTCTCACTAGCACACAAGCAATTTCGAAGCACCCCAGAGCAAATCGGTGGGTACCTTGCAATCAGTGAGTACCCCCGAGCACTTGGCATCCTTAGTATCCCCCAATCTTGCAGGACGCCACCCCTGATTGTGGGGAACACCCCCAGTTTTGAACACACTCTGATGCCCTCAACAACTAATCCACTCAACAGGGGGACTAAGCCTCGGAATACGACTGGTGCCATCGATCCATGCATCCATCATATGTATGGTTGAAACACGCATCTTGTCACTCAGCATCACAGTGAGGTAGTCCCAAGCCTTCGTGTGCCTCCTCAGATTGGGGGGTTGGTGGCTCAAGTCGGGGGGTTGTTTGGTCCAAATCGGGGGGACATTTTGGAAAAAGGGGGGGACTGCTTTTACATAGGGAAGTCAAAACCTCACTAGAAGTAACTTCACCCCCCTAAAATCCTTATTTCAAACAGAGAAATAGGGGAGGTGTTGGTAACTAGCCGAGGGGGCAGCAGCTGGAGGGGTGCTATGCCCGTCCCCCCGATTTAAACAGGGTTGATTGCCAACTGTGCTTTTCTCACTAGCACACAGGCAATTTCGAAGCACCCCAGAGCAAATCGGGGGGTTTCCTGCAAGTGGTGGAGATCTCAGAGCATTGGTCGCATTATGCACCCCCTAATTGGGCAGGGCACAACCCCTGATTTTGGGGGAAAACCCCACTTTTTAACGCACTCTGATGCCCTCAATAATCTACTCAATGGTGACTGTGCAAGGCTATGAAGTCAGGAGGTCAGCCAGCATTCTCCTAAGCCCATCACCTACATCCCCAATTTTCACCCGATGCTTAAGCCCGAGCTTTGGGCATGGGCAAAAGCGCCGGTTCTCATCAGTAGGGTTGTCATTGTGGCATTTTTGCCAGATCCCTTCAGCCGTCACCAAGGCATAAACATGGCTGTTAGTGTGCCAACGCTTGGGTGCTTTGAGGTTCAGGCACCTCCTGCTATCCAAGCCCACTACTAGCTTAGGCAGCTCTGGTGGCTGCTGATGAGCAGGCCGCCGCCCCTTCTTGCCACCACGTGCTTTCTTTTTGCCAGCTTCATCATCAGGCTGATATACAACTAAGCTGGTAAAGCGTACCCCTTGGAACTCATGGTGGTCAATACATGCACGAATGGCGTCAAGGAGCTCCTTGTGGTGCTGCAGGGATTGGTGCGTGCCATTACTGGCAACTGACACACGCCTTCCACTGATGTCCAGAGAGTGGTTTTCTATAGGCACGCTGATGCGCGTCTTCACCAGCCAGCTGTAGAAGCCCAGGTACGGATTCTGCACCACCTCCAGTCTGCCATCTTTGACCACATACTTGGGCAGGTATACTGTAGCAGGTGAGCCTGCCTCCTTGGTGGAGGCTATCATGCGGAGCCCACCATGTGGTTGCAGTACACGGTGATCAAAGATCTCCTCCCAGGAGCGGCCAGCAGTCAGCTCAGGGCCCAAGGTCTTCTCACATGCCTCCATGCATGCTTGCCTATGTGACATGGCCAAGGCAGTGTCCATTTGCAGACCAGGCCAATGGAGGTGCAGGCCGCACTTGCGGTACTCCAATGATCTGTTTGGTTTGTAGGGCTTGCAGGTGCACACCACCATCTCACTGGTTGCTCCCACAGTTGTGTAAACAGTCAGCAGCAGCTCCTGCACCTTTCCCCTCACGCTCTCTAGCTCAGCAACACATGACACCTTCACATCCAGTTCAAAGAACAGGTTGAAAACAGGGCCATGCTTCTCCACAACGCCCAAGCAGGGCTTCTTTGTCATGCTGATGTAGTTAGCATAAACCTCCAGGAACTCCTTGAACTTGGCCTCAGGAATGCTGGCCTTGCCATAAGGGCACATCAGGTAGTGCGTCACTGCTGCCTGTGTGTCCTCCAAGTTGGCCACCCAGCAGTTGTTCTTTAGGTCCTTAAGCCATTGAACCACAGAGTTGTTATTGTAGTTAGCAGCCATTCTTCTCTTGCCTGATATGACAAAATATATCAATTGCCACAGGTGGTTTGCGCAGGTTTCCGGCTAGAATTCCTGTCGCGGTAGGTCCTAGCTCGGGCCCTGTTGGCCTCCCTAGCCCTCTGTAATTTCTCAGGGTCTGCTTTTCTCGCCGCCCATCGCCGTTTATGTGCCCCTTCTAGGGTGGCTATGCGGTGATTCAGCCAGACCCTAAGGCTGTTTTCGTATGACGGAGGCAGTTCATCCAGGCTGATCAGCTTGATGCCGTGATGAGTAGCAAGTTCAGCCAGTGGTGTGTTGAAATACATAGTTACTATCCAGCAGTGATTAATAGGTGCTCCTCAAACTTATAGGTGCAGGTCAAACGAAGGGCCACCAACCGCATTCAGGCTCATACTTACTCAGTTATGCATTACAAAAGCCCCTTCAATAGCAGCACACATCACTTGCTGCATGGATAGCAACAAAGCTTCACATTGCTCCTCGTTGCATGGCAAAGCTCAAGAGGGGAACGGCAGGCAGGGCAATCCAACCTGGTGAGCTTCTCACAGCATTCAAGACACGTGTGCTTTTTGCACTGCTTGCACTCCACAACCAGCCTCCTATGCATAATACGCTTGTCCTCCACCTGGCAGACAACACAAGGGTCTTCTGGAGAAACCTCCCCAAACATGGTGTAGCACATGAGACAAAGGCCTTCCTCACACAGCTTTGCCCCAGCAAAGCGGTTCTTGCAGACGCGACATGAGCTGCGTTGCCACGCAGCCATGAGCCTGACAGCGCCTGGAAGTGTAAGCCTCGGATGGATGGGAAGATATATGCCCATAGCCTTCAGAGTGTCTGGGTGGCAGGGTAAGCTCCCAGAGTATCCATCACCGTCACCACTGGCAGACCAATGATCGTCAGTCAGCAGATGAAGCTCCAACTCCCGCATGTGCTCTGGCGCAATCAGAGCCACATCATAATTTCGATCAGTGGTTCTACGCCTGGCGCAAGGGACCACATCTTGTCTGTTATGGGGATCTAGGACAAGCCAGCCCATCTCTGGTGTGAGGCGCTCCAGTGCTGCTTGCAGACGACTGTGGGTGCTGTCCATTGTAGTAATGAGTCTTGCTCTACTATTGCCACAGCAACGTGTGCACAGGTGGGTTTCACAGAGTGGAGTGGAGGCACAAACAGAGGAGATGACTGGTAGCTGAGTTAGTGTCATCACTGTAACAAGTCTTAAACGAACGGCCACCAACGGCTTTCAGGCTCTGTGTCAACAGGTTTCCTCCTCTTGTGGCCTAGCTTGGCTATCGCCTCATTAATCACACCCTGAGTCAGCTGCAGGCAAAGCACAACAGCATCAGTCGCTAGCTTGTCACCTGCACCTACCCCCGGGGCCCATGCCCGCACAGAACTACACCCTTGAGTGGGTCAGCAAAGCACTTATGGGCAACAGCTGACACTCAACAGCAGCAGGAAGCATGGCCGTCCTCAACAAACAACTATGCAAGAGGCTGTTTCGCATACCGCACCGCCAGGCACTAGCAGACCAGGAGTACGGACGCATGGTTGGCTTCCTTCAAGATGTCATGCTGGGTAGCGGCCACGAGTGCAAGGACTGGGTGCAAGATGTAGCACCCTTCCTGCGCATGTTTAGGCCCGACTGGGCCAAGCTGTATGCACGTCGTGCTGAGAAGCGAGCTGCGGGTGTGGTGGAGTGGCCTGTGTTTGAGGAGCCCAGCACCCTGTTGTTTATAACACATGCTACCAATGAGCAGGGCTGGACAGTTGAGGCCAATGTGGAGGCTGTTGACCTTGCTGACTGGCAGGCGGTATGATAAACAATGTGTGGCCGGAAGTGCCTTTCTCAATGTGTAACGGGTAACTGACAATCACACGAAGGGCCACCAACGGTGTTCAGGCTCTCTGTTAGCAGCAGCACTCTGTCTTTTGTGACACAGCTTGGCTATTGCCTCATCAATCACCCCCTTAGTGAGCTCCTGCAAGCACAGCAACACCGCATCAGCAGCTGCTTTTGGCAACTTCTCAAAGCACACAGATGAAGTACTGCCTCCCCAGTCCAGTAACCTAAGCTGCTGCTGCTCAGTCAAGCCCAGGTTGGCTGGCCGGAAATCAGCTGCACTAGCCCATGAGCAATTGCACACCAGTGCAGCGACTGCAACTGCATGTTTAAGTCCTTTGCATCCAGCCCCTGGGGGTCCCCAGGGTAGCTTGCCAGCGTGTAGGGCACCCTGGTCATCATGAAGCATCCCACTGGGCTGTCTGTGTGTGGGCTGCTGCTGTGCAGCTTACGGAGTTCAGTGCAAACCAGGTTACGCAGCCAGGGGGCGTTGATGAAGAAACCAGTGCAATTCTTCAGCCTGCTGTACGGTTGCTTCTCACTGTGATGTATGATGCAGCTGCCATGGTAGGCTGGAGATATCCCGCAGGCCGCTGCTGCCATGTAATTAGCAACTTCCTGTTCCCAGCTAGGCCCCTTGCTGCTGTCTACTGCTGCCACCCTCCAAGGCAGGCAGGCATATCCTTGCACAGTCTCCTCAGCCTGCTGCTGGCTCGCCTTTACAGCTGGCGGATTTGTTATAGGCTCTAGGGTCTCCTCAGGATTCAGCCCAGGCAGCTCAGGGGCACCCGCACAACCTTCCGCAATGACCGTAGTTGCAGTCCCTTGCAGCATACCGGGCTCATGATTACACAGCTTGACACACTTGACAGCAAAGCTCTTTGTGAGCAACACCATGCCGTACCAACCGGACCGCTCAACACCCTCCAACACCCCAGCTGGGTGGAACATGACACTTTCTATTAACCTGCATTATATCAGCGGCTTTCAAACCTGCTCCCTCTGCCACGAAAGACCCAGCACGTGCGCTGCATGTCTGTTACTGTGCAGGCGGCATAATGGTAGCGGCCACGTGTGCTCCATGTACACCCCAGGGCTCCTCCCTTCACCCTACGCGGGGGGACAGCTCGCCCCTGGCCCCAGGGGCAGGGGGGCCCCAACAGTCCTCCTTGCGTATCTTTCTCTTTCTCTCTTTCTCTGCAGCTGCAGGCGGCATGCCCATGAGTGCATGGATGTCGTGCATGCAGGCACGCATATGTTTGCAACTTTGAAAATCATTAGTAGAATAGTTGAGTGGGCCATTGGGTACCATTATCAACACAAGATGCGGGTTATTGGTGTAGTGAACTGTAATCCCCGTTGACATGGCATCTGCCTTGGTTAAACCACACTTCTTCAGTGCAACCACCTCACATAGCTCGGCATGAACATGCTGCAGGTGCTCTCTTGCAAATGCCTCTGCTGCCATCACCTTGATGTGGACTTGGAGATGTGGGGGCAGGCGGTCAAAGTGGGACAGCTCTTCCTGATCATTCAACTGGGTTGCAGCAGTCGTCCGCATCTTCTGTATGGCGCGCATATTGGCAGCCTGGTTGTTAGCCTTCATGGTTGATTGTTCAATGTTTTAAAAAGCCAGATGCTGCCACATAGGTGGCTTTTAATGCTGCCGCGGTGCTCCCCCCAGCTCCTCTTGCACTCTCCGCTGCCTCTCTTGCGCAATGGCCACCCTGAAAGCCCTCAGTCTGCAGTTATACAACTTCCATAGCACCCTGTTTGTGCGAGCTAAAAAGCTGCTGCGGCCACTAGCCCCTGTGTAGGGCTGCCCCTCTGCAATGTTGGCCGAATGCCGCTGGTCTGTGAAGAGCCATTTGTGTGTGTTCACTGGTCTCTTCTGAAGGTTGGCACGCAGTTCCTGTGCGAGCGTGAGAGGCACCTTTGCATGCTGATCTATTCCAATGTTTTCGCGAGATCCCTGGGGGCCCAACACGAGAATGAGCCTGTCTTTATGAGGATCACGGTCCATCAGCCACCAGGCTTTGGGCTGGTTTTCATCCAATGCCATTCTGTATACTTGCTCTGCAGATGGCGCTTGATTTGCTTCACTTGGCAGGAACACCCTGCAAGCGCCAAGGTTCAGAGAAGGTGCGCTGTATTGGAATGAACCTTTGAACGGGACTTCCAGGTAGATGCGGAGCAGCAGCCGGTCAGGGTCTCCAGGCTGCAGCTTTTGCAAAGCACTCTCAATCAAACTATAAGCAGGAATGTTCTCCTGCTGCAGGTTGCCACCATAACCGGTCACCGACCGCTGCTTGTTGAACTCCTTTCGGCTCAATCTGAGTTGCTCCTGTCAGGCCTTCAAAGCTGCCAGCCGGTTCTAATTGCCTAGCTCCGGGATGGACCGCTGCAGCAGGCTACAGCATACCAGATTAACTTTGCGCCGTTCCGTGCATAGTTTCATCAGGCCATTGACCACCTTTGCTCCATGAGGCCTCATAAGGAGCTCTGCTAGGCAAGGGAAGCTTGACCTTTCGTGACCTGTGTTTTCTTTAGTGAGGGCCTTGAGGAGCAATCTACCCACTGATATGTATTCTTGCAGCGTCAACTCCTGCAAGGGGCCTGCTGCCACAGGAATTGTGTATGACTGGACCTGTTTAACGCACCTGTCAAGGAAAGCCTGGTCCGTCATGTGCTTATACCTGCCTACCACTTGGTCAAGGGTCAACGGCTTTGATGTGGCCATAGTGTGATACACAAAGCCCTGCCGGGATATATTTGTTGCTAGAACAACCGCGCCCTGTTGTTACAAATACAGCTGGTCATGCTATGAGCCCATTCTTCGAACTGATCCACTGCTTCCCTGAATTCTGATGACAGCACATGTTCCACAGGGCCACGAGCCTGCAGGCAGCGCGTCGTGATCAAATTTTTGCGCTTGCAAAAACTCCACCTGCTTCCTGGATCTTTCTGCATACCGCGCACCAGATCCAGGTACAAAAAGTCAATCTCCTCAGGGCTGTCGTCGACAACACTTCTTAGGCGGTGGGTAAGCTGGTTGAACAGCAGCTGATATACAATCCCTTTGCTAAAGTGCATGCGAACTGGTTGTTGGCCTTTTAACCGGAGTTCAAGTAAGTTCTCACTGAACCCAAAGTCTATAAACCCCTCAACCGTATGTAATCCAGCGATTACAAACACATTAATGCGGAACCTGCTCTGCTCCTGCATTTGTGTGGCAAGCTTCCGTATTTCAATAGCGACGTCGTGCGACATTTGGTGTATGCTTTCATATTAACCGCACACAGCCAGCCGCAACAACTCAAGGAAGCAGGTCCAGCACAATGGGGCTGCTGCTGGGCCGTACAGGCTTGTGAATTTTGGAGTTTTCAAGGGCCTGGGGCAGACCTGTTTCTGGCACCAGCTTGAAGACATATTGTTTTGCTCGCTCTAAGCTATGCATCATACATCTGGCAATCTGCCTCAGTGTTTGGTCGTACAGAGCTATTTTTGCTGGGTCGGTAAGCTTGCTGGTGTCATAGAGATTGTGGTAATGGCTCACATATGAATGGCGTATCAGGTGCACGTTGATGTAAGGGTTGCCTGTGACCCGTTTGAGCATTGTTGTGGCCCAGGCGCTAAATGCGTTCCTGTTATAGGGCTCTAAGGAATTGTGTGCCATTGAAAAGAGCCACTCCCTTGGGGTTTTCTCAAGGCTAGCATGTACCTCCTGCAGCAAGCGGCCTGGCAGTGCCACTTTGACCACACCATAGCTGTGTTGGGATTTGTACTGCCTCCAACAGATGTATGGCTGCTGCTGAGAGATGACAATGTAATTCCCGGCATATTGGGTGAGCTCCTTACCGCTTGGCTCTTTATCAAAGATTCGGACACATGCCAGGTCACCGCCACGGCAAGGGGGGATCATGGTAAGCAGGGCCAAGAACAGCCGCTCACGGGATCCTGTTTCTAAGCTGTCCCTGACCTTGCAAAGCTGTGGATACGACATGAATCCTGCTATCTCCTGGTCGGTTGCAGTATTTTGGATCATGGGCTGCTGCGACAGCAGTTGAATCTGCTTGTGGTGAGCTTGCAGCCTGGCAATGCATGCCTGGGTGTTGGGCTGAGCTTTTGACTGGCACTTCACAGTATGCCTTATGCAGGCCAGCAAAGCGCTGAGGAGGCCGCATTGATAATGCTTGGACCAGCCACACTTTGCCGCTGCTCTGTCGAGCAGCCTAACGGTAGCATCTGGGTGATACAGTAAGGTCTGGCAGGTTTCACCATTACATATTTTCCTGAGCTCTGCCAGATTCCGGCAATAAAGAGCCACCGTCTTTGCAGAGCGGATGCCGCACCCAGTCTGCAGAGCCTTGTGAAGTTGGCACGGCTTGAGCCGAGTGTTTGACCAGGGTCGCTTGAACCTCGCTGGGCACTGTGTTGGGGTTCTGACCAGAGTAGACCCCTTGGCTTTTGCCGGTTGTGTGCTTGTTGGTGCTGGTGACGTCGGGTCTGGTATGCTCAGCTCTAACGTTCCATCCTTATGCATGGTTTTCTTAGCGGCATCCGGGCGCTGGGGCGGCATGTTCATTCAATGTACATTACACCGATTTAATAAAATAAAATGATGAACGCTGAGGTCCCACAGTGAAGGGAACAGCCTTACTTATGCTTGCTCTGCCATGCAAAGAAAGCGTGCAGAGATCACGACTGTGAGCTCACTATTACAACAGCTCACATGACCACCACCTTTGCAACCCGTGGGTCACGGCGGCATACAGGACAATCAAAGGCGCCACCACGGCCCATGCCTTTGATACAAGCACCACACACCCATGAGATGCAGCGGGTGCAGCCTTGCCCCCCTCTGCTGCGGCAGTTGGGCTCGTAGCACACGCAGCATTGCAGTGATGACATGCTCGTAGTGGTAAGCCACTTGCGGAACCCTGGAAGGTCTTGCCCAGTGCGGCCCGCCATGTATCCATCATTATGAACCCATGTGACCATGGCGCGATCTTCATTGTTTGGTGCCATGGCCATCTTGATCACATTCATGTCCGAGCAGCTTAGGCCTGGGATGTCTGGCAGCGCCCAGGAACACATACCGCAGACCCTATTATCATAGCTGTAGAACAGGAGGCCCTTGTCTTTTTCTGCCAGGTCCAGCATAATGTAGAACCGCCTCAGCACTTCATCCGGGGTGGCTGCTGCCGGCACTGTGAGCTCCTTCAGTCTTAGACCCTGAGAGCTGGCAAAGTTGGTGAAGGCTTCCATGATAGTGAATGGGTCCAGTCCGATGACTTCTTGCTTGCTAGGGCCCCATTGAGTTGCATAGGTGGATGTCTGAAGATGGGACAGCGTCCACGCAGTGTTGCTGCCTGACAAGAGGGGCGAGGTGCCAGGGCACTTGTGGAGTGGGGTTCCATGGTGCATGTGGAGTGCAGAGACATAGAACAGTTTGCATGGAAGGAGCACTTTGCCACCCACCCATGTACATGCTGCCTATGCTCGTATCTGAATTTACCAACATGGCTCATATTGACCTAGCCGCACGCAGCAACCCTTGTGCAAGTTACCTTGAGTGCATATCCTGGAGAATCCACAAGCCCTTGACAGATTGTGAAGTGCATGATTGTCTTCAGACAGCAGATGAGCGGCACCCTCTGACCAAACAGCAGCTCAGGACAGTGGTGCTACAGGCAGAGCCGCGGCTGCCGCAGCGCCATCCACGTGCGGCTGCCTGTGCACAGACACCCTCTGACTGATGATTTGTTCGAAACCACTACGTTTGCTGGCCCTACGAGGGGTTGTTTGGGGACCCTTGGGGATACGGTACCAGAGTTGTCTCTTTCATCACCAGGCTTCCAGTGCAAGTATTATAAATTCAAGCAAGCCATTCTCGCTGCCCAGATGGGACCCTTGAGGATTCCAGAGCAAGTAAGGAAGTAAGCAAGCCATTCTTGCTGCCCAGATGGGACCCTTGAGGATTCCTGAGCAAGTAAGGAAGTAAGCAAGTATTCTTACTTCCGAGTTATTCTCCCTTGGGACGAGGCATGCAGCTGTGTGGTTCTTTGCTCCATAGAACTGAATGCTAAAACTCCTTACTTCCTTACTTGCACCAGGATTCTCACTGTACAAGAATACTTGGAGATTACTTGAAAATACTTGGAATACTTGCCATGCTGAGTGTGAGTTCCTGAACACCACGAAAGGCGATGCCGAGGGGCCTCCAGCCTCCGCAACAGGGCCACAGCATGCACAGACTTGGTCTCACTCTCAGCATGCAGCACAGCCGAGGCGTAATTATTATTTGCTAACTGGGTCAATCCTATGGCGAACATTGCAGCCGCAGCAGGGTCAGACCAACTGATGGTATGTAGCTGGCGACCGACGGCCCACAGCAGCTGCTGCTTGGAGCTGCCCATGCATGGATAGTAGGACCCATACATGCCGCTAGTCAAGACATCATTTTTCCCAGACAACAAGGAAGCCTTTCTGATCGACCCATCCAGCCAGTGAGTGATACCCTAACTTGAGGATTCCATATCAAGTAAGGAAGTAAGCAAGTCATTCTCGCTGCCCAGGTGGGACCCTTGGGGATCCCAGAGCAAGTAAGGAAGTAAGCAAGTATTCTTACTTCCGACTTATTCTCCCTTAGGACCAGGCAAGCAGGTGTGCACCTCTGTGCTCCATAGAACTAAATGCTAAAACTCCTTACTTCCTTACTTGCACCAGGATTCTCACTATACAAGAATACTTGGAGATTACTAAAAAATACTTGGAATACTTGCCGGCCGCAGGGCTGTACAGAGCTTGGTGGCAGTGTCATTAGCAGCACAGCTTGCAGATGTATACCCAAGAGACCCAGCATGGCTCAGGCAACGCCATCGGTTCCTGAAACGGTGAACAGTCTGTGAACACTGATCAGGAGTATGCTGGGTCCCTGAGAGGAGACGCAAGAAGCAAGCAGACATGGGGTGTTTTTTGTGATGATTGTGTTGAACTGGCATGCGTAGAGAGAGCAAACTAGAGAGAGCAAACCCAGGCTGCTGACAGGGCCAGGGATGGAGCGTGTGATTGAGCACAACAGGACTGTGTGGGCTGCTAGGGCTGGGGTGTGATTGTGGATGATGGCAGCAGGCAGGGCCTGCCAGTGGGCTCCTTTAGGTCTGCCCTGTCAGGGTTGCATCATAACTGCTGGCAAATACTTGGGTCCCATCTTTGTGATGGTGGTAGGGCAGCTGGGTGCAGGTCTGAGGGTTTAAGCTCAGCAATGCTGGAGGGTTTAGTTTAGTTCTGGTCAATCTGGATAAAAGGCACTGTAAGCAAGACTGATGGCCCTCCCTTCGTGCAACCCGACACACTTAGGCAGGCTAAATGTGTGCTCCTGGTAGCTGCGAGCTAAACCCTTAACTAGACACGTTGCCAGGATGGGCACACATCAAGACACACCTGCATAGCGGCCTTTCTGAGGCAGCCATGATCTTTCCTTGGCATTTAAGCATGAATCAGCCAAATGCGCGCCTGGTTCGTTTGCACCCCGGCACCAACTGGGTGGAGTGCATGTATGGCCTACCTGATACCAGCTGCTGGCCCCTGGCAATCTAGTTGACCGCTCTCGCCTTCCAGCTGGCCGCATGTATGTAAAAACATCCGTGGCAACCAGTCATTCATGCGCCTCTCAGGCCCAAAAGCGCCTGGACTGCCTGAACGTACGGTACCACTCACTCACTGCTGCGATGCGAGCTCAATAGGAGTGCAGACAGCCTGCACATACGGAGGACACGGTGTAAGTTCTATGCATGAACCGTAACTGCAGTAATCAGGCATCGCCCAAGTCCCTTGCTTTCCTTCGCTCAGACAGATGCTTAGTTTGATGTATGGTTCGGCAGGCATCAACAGCAGAGAGCCAAGCTGTTGCATAAGCTTCTTTTGGTCGAGGCTTGCTTGTAGCTGCACGCCGGATGTTCAAGGGTCAGTTAGTAAGCTTCTTCGAGTTTTGATGACGTTTGCAGGACCTTGAGATATTTCGCGCCATTTTCGAGTGTTTTCAGAGCTTTTGACATTTTGATAAAGTTTGAGAACGCAGCTGCTGCAGTGCATTTAAGAAGCAAAGTGAAAAGTAATTGGAGCCTTGCATAGGATGCCTCTAACTAGTAGCGCTAAAGCCATACATGATGGCCTGTCCTTTAATAAGACAACCCGAAGGCAATAATCCTTGCACCCATTCCTTGACGACAGACTTGCAGAAGCAGTGACATTACAGAGCTGCCTAGTAGCTGCACAGCACACCAAGCATGCCTCAAATGCGGCAGCTTAATCGAGAAGCAACAGCCAGGGTGTTAGCAAAACAGCTACAACAGTTGGCGACATACCAACACCATACCACATGTTTTGACCCCAGATGGACCCCAGCAGGCTCAAATATGTCGGGACACAGCAAGGCTAGCATCAGTTCACTTTCTGCTCTCTAATATCCTATCCATTTACATACACCCTGGCTGACTCAGCAGCAACTGCTGAACCTGCACTGCCAGCCAGGATCAGCCCAATCTCCATCAACCAGCATCACAGGCTGGCTCACACTTTCTCATACATGTTTCCTAATACCTGTGACACACCCAGCCACCTGGGTTGTGTGGGAAGATTCCCACACCAGTGCCAGCTGCATATCTGGCTCTGCAGTCTTGCAAGCACTAGTCAAACAAATGCTGCACTTACTAACTCAACCTGCCAACAGCACTGCCACTGCACTGTGAGCAGTGCTGCTTAAACAAGTCCTGGGAGCCAGGCATGTAGCTCACAGGCTATGATTGACTGCACCGCCCGTGCGGTTGCGCCACTTGACAGAGCTCAAAGCTGCTGCTGCCAAAGGCCATGATCCCGCATGCACTGCAAGCATAGCCTAGCCCACACACACAATCTAGTATGCTGCTGATATAAGCAGCAAGAACTGCCTGCCACTGTGGCAATTCTGCTGCTAAATGCGTCCGTTTGCCCCAGCGCAGGATACGCGCCTGCTACAACCAAAACGTGCCAAGCCACACCCCACAGGGCCCAGGGTTTACCCACCAGCAGTCACCAGGACTGCCAATCTCCC
Organism: Pseudopediastrum boryanum; assembly: GCA_963556185.1. NCBI lineage: Eukaryota > Viridiplantae > Chlorophyta > Chlorophyceae > Sphaeropleales > Hydrodictyaceae > Pseudopediastrum > Pseudopediastrum boryanum. The sequence continues at coordinate 5,953,481 of OY744503.1, forward strand.
CTCACTCACACCTCCTGATGATGCACAATTAGTAACCCTAATCACACACACACAGGCCCTAGGTCATTTCCCAGGGCTGAACCTGTCCTGAGGCCGGAGCCCACATAGCCCGACAAATAGAGCAGCTACTCCTCATTTTATTTGGTTGCCTCACGCTACATGCATGTCTCTGTCATTTACCAGGCCAAACAAGCAGCTTCACGTACAAGGCTTGAATACAGCTAAGAGGGCTTGCATGGCTTCACAGCCATGTACATATGCGATCATCTACTGCCTGCATCCATGAGGCCTCCTATTAACCAAAACAGCATTGCGCAAACATACGGTGCCACCTCCTCACCGCTTGCAGTGGCGCCACACCAACACAACTCCTCATGACCGAGTGTGGTCCCTGATTCACTACCTAGTTATTGGCCTCTCTTCCCTTTGCAGGCTCAAACCAAACTGCATGCTAGATCAGCATTGCCCACCATGTAGCCCAAAGAAAGTGCAGCAAGGAGACCAGCATTGCTGAGGTAGGGCGCAAGCATAGTACTCACAAGGACACACCAAATCCCAACAGCCATTGAGGGGAAAGAGCACTAATACCACGCTAGGCGTTGAGCTGTGACAAACCCTTTTGCCATTCCTCGTCGACCTGTGCTGACCACCCCTCCCCAGTGAAGTGGGTGCGGCGCACATAAACATGGTCAGGGGTGGACTCCTCCTTCTGCAACCACTCCACCCATGCCTCCTCCTCAGCCAGCAGATCCACACGCCTGCCCCCTCCCATGCGCATAGCCCTGCAAGCCAACTCCCTCACGCCCGACTCGCTCAGCCAGCCGATGGGCACCCCACCGAACGTCGTGCGGGACATACCAATCTCGAGAGTCTCCTATAGACAGCCAAGGGGGGGATCGGGGTGTGACACACAATGTAAACATTTTATACGATTACGATTACGATTACGATTACATCATGGCCCCTCAAAGGGGGCGCCCGTACGGAGCCAACCTAGGCTCCATGGGCAGAAATACTGGAACCTGGTCCATCAGAAGTGAATGTCTCAGCAATATCACCTCTTGGTCCAGAAGAAAAGGTATCGAAAATACGACCTTGCCATTCATCCCCGAATAATGACAAATCAAAGTAAGGATTATAGTCCTCACATTCCTCCGACCTCCGAAATTCCATGCATTCATAAACAAACTTTGCAACTTGGAAACTTGGCTCTTGGTCCATGAACAATCTCACGTTGTCTGAATTATGCTTCATTGTACTAGAAGCTTCCTGGCAACCTCCAAACTGTGCAAACAAAACGGTATTATACTTCTCACGAATTCTATCATATGCTGGGCATTCAAAAAGAAAGTGTACCTCGTCCTCAACCACTGTGCAAGAACATTTTGAACATACACGATGCTGCCTTGTTATAGACATGATACGGGAGGGGCGTCGGGTTTGATACATACGTGAGATGCAAGCGAGTGTTGGCTTTAACTGTGGGGCACCAAGCAACATCCTCACCAGTCAGCGGAGATTACAGTGTATGCCCTGGCGCCCTACTAACATTGTAGTATGGATATGCATGCAGGTAGCTCTTGCATGCACCTTGTGGTAGTGGGTAGCTCCCACAGATGTCCACATGTAGTAGTAGGCAACTCTCGCATATTGCAGCATGTATGATGCAGCAACCAACAAACATACTGGAACATGCCCTTATCATATCAAATAGCACCCAAACCCACCTTGCTGATCACTAGGCTGCTGCTGCCCTTGGTGTCTTGGTCCTTGTCCTTGGACTCGCCGCTGTTGCTAGCCTCCTCGGGCTGGATGTCAACCTGCATGCAAAGCAACCAACAATCAGGCCCCAAAGTGACAACGGCCCAGTCCAAACCCCTCAGGGGCAGCGTCAGGGCTTCTCACCTTCCCCTTGTGCTCCTTGGAGGCGTTGGTGCTGCCATCGTTGCTCTTGCGCTTCTTCATGCAGTCGGTGGGCTCATCCTGTTGGGACAGACACGTGCACTTTGTTAAGCGGTCAGCTCTGTGGGTAAGCAGGGAAGTAGTAGCAGGGTGCTGGGCAAGCTGTGTCATCACTCGCCTGTGTGCTGTCATTGGAGCCGGGGGCGGGCAGGAGGAGCGTTGCCTGCAGGGCAGAATTGAGCTGCTCAAGATCCAACCAATTAAGGCTTAACTAAGGCATGCATGCAGCCAGCCGTGTTAGCACTTGTGGCAACACATTACCCACCTTGGGGGCATGCAGCGCCAGCAGCTGCATGGCCTTCTTGGGAACTGCCGCCTGTGGCAGCTGTGAAAGATCCTGATATACCTCAGCTGGGGTCTTAGCACCGCTGCGCAGGTCAGAAGCTGCCTGATCAAGGGCAATGCCGATAGCAGACCCTTTGCTGCGGCCCTTGAGGCTGGCCGCCGTCTCAAGCACGGATGTTGCCGCATCCGTATGGTCACTGCTGGGTGCCACGGCCTTCCTCTTGCAGCTAGTGCGGTTCCGGTAGGCAGCCGACTTGACCTCCAAAAGGCGCTTCTGGCGGTCGGCAACCATCTTCTTCAGCGCTGCATGGTTGTTGGTGGGACAGCCCTCCTCGATATGCTCTGTAATGAACTCGTTGAAGACAGCGAGCTTCTCAGCGAGTACCTTGTCTTGATCTGCCGCAGCGGTCAAGAGCTTGCCATGCGCGCTGCAGGAGGGAACACCTGCTTCCACCATGGCAGGGTCGCAATTGTTCTGGCATGGCTTCAGAGTGTACGCTTCTACGTTGCAGTTAGCGTAGGCACAGAACTTCTGAAGCGGGTGCATGTTTTTGGCGCAATCAGTTACGGCAGATAGATGTGACGGTGGGTAGAAATTGCTCCATGTGGTGCTGAACCGAAGGTTATTGTATCCTTGTGCGTCCTCTCATCCGACATGAACGTGTTTGCAGTGGCCGCCCTTATATAGTGTGCTTGTAGCGCCTGATGAGTCATTCTCAGAGCTCTGAGCGCGGCACGTGGGCGAACGGGGTGGGAGGAGCGGGAGGGCGCAGCCCGCTCCAAAGGCTGCTAGGAAGACGCATGCCTTTGCACATTCGTCTTACAGTTCATGCATGAGGGCGGGTGAACGGCAGCAGGCTTCCGGAAATTGCCATGCATGCACTGTCTTGTAGGACGGGCGGGCACGCGAGCAGAGGCTGCGAACGAAATCGAGATTGCTTGCGGGCCTTTGTTCCGCCTCTAGCAGGTGCTTTGGGATAGGGAAGCTGCAGTGCGAAAACTTCATGAAAGTCCCGCAAACTGTATAAGTCCCGCAAAATCTGCCAAACTCGGTTTGAAACTCCCAAACTGTCGCAAACTTCGAGCCATTCTTGCGCACATCCACATGGGTAGGGCCTTAGCTTAAACCAACCAGCCCTTGTCTCTGAAGACCCTCAGCACTTTGGGAGGCACAGTGCAGCCCTGTGGTTGCAGAAGCAACCCTTGGTGCCCTACCAGCCTCTCTTGGCCCACCACATGCCCCACCCTGACACCCTCATACAGCTCTGAGTCCACATAACGGATCTTCAGGACCCCATAGGACACATAGCTCAGTTGGCCCCAGAAGGCAGCTTCCACACCCTGTAATTCACCCACCACCCAGCGGCCGTGCAGGTCTGCAGCAGCCTGGGCATCCCCCCCTGTGATCCTCACACTTGCTGCTGCAGCACCAAGCACCCTCTGGGACCTCAGCCATGCCCAGGCAGCCCAAGTGGCCAGCGCCACTCCCGCACCAGTCACACACCAACATGTCTGAGCCGGCAGAGTCACCGCACACCTTGCAAGGCAGTTCCTCAATGGTCATTGGCTCACCAGCATCCTCTAAACCAACCCGCTGCCGCTTGCTACTGCTGCCCCCTGCGGGCTCCTGCTGCTGCTCTGTTGCTGCTTCCTGAGACGGCCCCTGCTGCTGCTGCCTGCCTCCCGGTGCATGCCCCCGCTGCTGCTTGCTACTGCTGCTGTTGCCTGCATGCGCTTTCCGCTTGCCGGCTGGTGATGACAGGTGCCTGAGTGCGGCTTCCAGCTGCTGCTGCACACCATCAGGCGTTGGCTGCCCGGTCACTGCTGCAGCATGCAGGGCCTTGATGCCCTCCTTCACTGCTGCCACCCTCCCAGGGTCCTCAGAGCCCCGCAGGAGAGGCAGCACCGCACATCAAGCCGCTGCATTTGCTGCTGCTGCCTCCTCAGGGCTCAGCGCCAGCGCCAGATCGCTGACCGGCCCCAGAGCGCTGGTCAGCACATCAGGTGGGATCCTGGAAGCCCTCCTGCCAGTGGGTCTGCCCTCCTCATAGGTGAGTCGCCCTGCAGCAGCAAACAAATGTGCACCTATATCAACATGCTCAGAAACAGGCCACAACCGCCAGGCGATGCTGTGCTCTCAATAGATATGGGCTCACAAAATGCTGGAATTTGCTGCTTTGACAGCAGAAGTCAGCGCATACTCTACTGGAGAAAGATGAAGCTTCTAGATGAACATCAGTGCAGCATTGCAGACACAAAACCAGTCATAGATCGGTTAAAAGATTTATACGATACTGTACAGACTCAGCTGAACAACAAGCCCTTTTGGGTGCTCCTCGAAAGGCAGTACTTGGATCAGCAGAGCAAGCAGAAAATCAACCCACTGCTATTCAATTCGCAGTTGGAGATGATATGCAGCACTTTCTTCAATATGAAGGGGTGTGTTGTCAGAACCGTTGAGCCTAGCCTCAGGTATCCCTTCCTGGGCATTCATGACTGGAAAAAGCTGAAGAGACATGCTCGGAAGAAGCAAGTTGTGCAGAAGGTGCAAGAGCTGCTCACAAAGGGCCCAGGCAACGCATATGCAGGGAGGCAGCATGACCTGTCCCAATGGGAGAGCACTTCTCACAAAACAGACATGGCAGACAAATTGGCCCAGTGTCTCTACTTCTTGTTCAGGAACAAGGGCAATCTCCTCGAGGGCAAGGTTGTCACTGCCACCCCTCAGCAGCAAGCTAGTGAGCCTGACACACCTGCCCCTGCCCCCAAACGCAAGAAGGTCACCGCTGACAAGCCACCTAAGGCCACAGAAGTACAAGCTGCACTAGAGAAACTGCTCACAGACCTGCAAATCCAGTACTACAACCATGTGAAAGCGCTAAAGACCGATGCAAGCAGGGTGTTTGCAGTTCACAAGCACAACCCTGAGCACACAAGAGAGTTTCTGCTCCTATTGAACAAGTATAACCGCAAGGGCATCGCAGTAAACAGCGAGCAGCACCTGGCTGACCGCCTGGCTCACCTAAAGCAGCACTGATGCTCTCCTCTGACAGGGCAGAGCCGTACAAGGCCATGTAGCCGGGTGCGTCGGCATTGAACCGCTTCTTGACCAGCACCGCTGGCTGTGCCGTAAGCAGCAGGGTGGCAAACGGCTCCACGGTCACCGCAAAGGCAGAGCTGCTCCACAGGCCGGCAGCAGCAAGGCCATCAGACGACAGAGACTCCTGAGCCACACGCACAGACAGTTGCTGCGGCTGCCCAGGCCTGAACAGGATCCCCTGCTTGGTCATCAGGCAGCCCACGGTGTAGTGGGTGTAGACCTGCCCGCTGACGAAGGCTCTACCTGAAGGCTAGGGCTTGCCCTTGCCGCCCCAGCTGCTTTGAAGCAGGAAGAGGAGGCCGGTGCCCCTGGGCAAGGTGCTGCCCTCGATTGGTCCCTCAGCTGCTGCTGCCGGCGGCTGCTCCTGCTGTTGCTCCTTCTCCTGCTGCTCCAGCTCCTCCTGCTGCTCAGCTGCCAGCTCCTGCTCTGCTACTGCTGCTGCTGCCGGATTCGCTGCTGCCTTCAGTTGTCGTAACTGCAGGCCAGCAGGTCTACCAAGCTCTGGAGCAGCAGCTTGACGGCAGGTGCAGCTGGGAAGGCATCCGCCCCATACAGCTGGATGTTGCAGGCGTGGATCATGGCCAACAACTCATCCAGCAGGGCTTGAGCGGTCTCCGGTGTCAGGCCGAGCCATTCCAGGTCCACGCCCTTTTGAAATGGAGCCAGCTGGTACCCTAGGTGCACTAGAGGTACAGTGAAGGCACGGAGCATGCCGGCTAAGCTCCCGGTCTCACGCACTTTGTTGATGAGGTGCTGCCAGATCTGCGCGGTGGAGGGGTTCATCAGGTAGGCAGTGGCCAGGTCGCTTGCCTGCAGGATGGCAGCAGCCTGGGCTTGTAGTGAGCCGAAGGCATCTGCGTTGGCCTTGGTGCAGCACCTGAGTAGTGCAGCAGCAAACCACCAATGGGTCAGCCTAACTCAACAGCATGCAATCTAAACATGCAAGCAACAAAGTGCAGCACCTACGGGTCAGCAGCCTCCCATCAAGACGTCCATTTAGGCTTGCACCACAGAGTAAAAAGAAGAGGAGAGCATGTAGGTGCGTATTGTGAGCTACAGCCATGTATGGGCCCTGGTGAAATTGGAGGGTCAATATGCTCAAATCAGAGGGAAACTTTCCCAAATTGGAGGGTCCCTTTCCAGGATTGGAGGGTACATATCTGCATCAGGAAGAGAAACTCTCACTACTTCTACACTTACCCCCCTAAAACCCTTACTTGAAGTCTCAAAATGGAGGACCCCCTCAGCAAACAGCTAGGCCACGAGGCCTGCAGGAGCCTTATGCTGTCCCCCCGATCTAAACGGGGGTTTGCAAACCAGGTGAGGGATCCTCATCTGAGCAGTAGCTGCCTCAAACCAAATCGGAGGGTTGCCTACCAGGATGAAGCTTTCAGACCACAGCAGCACTGGTACACCCCCAATCTTGCAGCCTGTACCTCTGAAACCTAGGGGGCAAAGGGAGGTGGTGTGAATGTTCGCCTTGAGGCAGCAGCAGGAGACAGTAATACTAGCATGATTTCCTTGCACCCACCCTGGAGGTCATACCCAGCAGGGTCACAGCCCCCTTCGGGGCCTCAGGGGGCAGGCTGGAGAGCACCTCATCCAGGGGCTTGGTGTTGTTGCGGATGTCAAAGGCCGCCTGGCCCAGGGCGCGGCCGGCAGAGGTGTTGCGCCCCCTCAAACTAGCCGCCCTCTCCAGGGGCACTGCCGCATCTGTCTTTGGGTCGCTGCTGATGGCTGCTGGTGTGGCTTTGCGGTTGTTGTGGCGGTTGTTGTAGGCTGCTACCCTGGTCTGCAGGAGGCGTTCCTGGCACTCACCCACCAGGTTCTTGATGGCGGCATGGTTTTCAGTGGGGCAGCCCGCAGCCTTGTGCTCGAGTAGGAAGTCGTTGAGGGTATCCAGCCTCCTGCTGAGTTCCTCATCCTGCTCTGCCGCTGCGCCCAGGAGTTTGCCGTGCTCCTTGCAGGAGGGGATACCCGCGTCCACCATGTCTGGGTCGCAATTGTTCTTGCAGGCTGATATCTTCTCCGTCTCCACATTACAGTTGCCATACGCACAAAACTTCTTCAGCTGGTGCATTTTTTTGGTTGAGAACAGGGTCACGGAGAGGAGATGTAACGAGGGCGCAGGTTCAACTTTCTTTCAGGAATCCACCGAGCAATTGCTCGACTGATCGACAGTATGCACGTTGGTGTTCTTGCATGCCTTTTATACCCTGCGTTTGCCGCCCATGGCATGCGTGGGAGAGGTGAGTCACTCACCTTGCGCGCAGAGGGGCGCGGGCGCTGTGTGGTGCGCTCCAACCTGCACGCGTCAGCCTGCGGCGCCAAGCTGGGGCCATCCCGGCCTTCTATGGCAAAGTAACGCAGATATTGTAGCCTTTCATGGTAACTAAGCAGTTCAGCGCGCAAAGCAAGCCATGTACATTCCCATTGTCCCGCTCCTGCCCGGAGTCCCCTGTCTGCTCTGGTTTGCTCGCATGCCTTTGCGTATGTACGCATGCAGCCATTTCATGTAGCTACTGCCAAGCAAGGGCTTGGATGGATCCACAGAACTTGTCTATGGTCTAGCGATGGAGATGGTTCCCCCTGCGCAGCCCCGTAGCGGGTGCCTGCCTAGAAGAGCTCTGGCGACAACATGGGATGCTGACAGTTACATTGTGTGAGCTCCAACAAGCAGCTAGGAAAGCTGCCCACAAAATCGTCCAAAGTAGCCCAAACAGCGAAGCTCGACCAAACTCTTCGAAACTTCAGCAAGCCCGTTCCGAGACTCAGCAAACCGCTTCAACAAATCCCACCAGCCTGCACTTCCAAGCTAGCTCACGCCCTTGCTAACTCCTCTTGCGGCTGCAGCCGGGCAGCCAGCTGTTGACAACCTGTAAATGGTGGGCACACACCACCACTGATTCACTTGTTTACCCAGTTACCAGCCAGCCCTTCGTCCCACAGCGTCTCAACACAGCGGCAGGGACAACACAGCCCACAGGCTGGAGCTCCAAACTGCTGTGGCCCACAAGCAGCTCCCCACCCAACACGTGGGCCACCCAGACACCCTCATAGAGCTCCCCATCAGAATACCGCAGCTGCAGCAGCCCAAAGCTAACGTAGCTCAGCTGGCCCCAAAAGCCGCCTGTGATACCTGGAAACCTGCCAACCACCCAGCGGCTGTGGAGGTCTGCAGCGGCCTGTGCCTCTTCGCTGTGCTCTTCGCACATGCTGCTGCAGCACCACACCCCATCTGGCACATCTGCCAACCCCAGGCAGCGCAAGTGGCCAGCACCACTGCCACACCAGTCACAAACTAACATGCTTGAGCCTTCAGGAATGCCACAGATCTGACAGGGCAGCTCATCTATGCTTATAGGTTGCTCAGCACCCAAGACCCGCTGTTGCTTGCTACTGGTGCTGTTGCCTTCAGGCACCTTCCGCTTGCCGGTTGATGAGGACAGGTCCCTGAGTGCAGCTTCAAGCTGCTGCTGCACACCATCAGGCGGCGGCTGTCCGGTCACTGCTGCGGCATGCAGGGCCTTGATGCCCTCCTTCACAGCTGCCACCCTCCCAGGGTCCTCAGACCCCCGCAGGAGAGGCAGCACCGCACAGCAAGCCGCTGCATTTGCTGCTGCTGCCTCCTCAGGGCTCAGCGCCAGCGCCAGATCGCTGACGGCCCCCAGAGCTCTGGTCAGCACATCAGGTGGGATCCTGGAAGCCCTCCTGACAGGTCTGCCCTCCTCATAGGTGAGCCGCCCTGCAGCAGCAAAGAAATGTGCACCTATATCAACCAACATGCTCAGAAACAGGCCACAACCGCCAGGCGATGTTGTGCTCTCAATAGATGTGGGCTCACAAAATGCTGGAATCTGCTGCTATGACAGCAGAAGTCAGCGCATATTCTACTGGAGAAAGATGAAGCTTCTAGATGAACATCAGTGCAGCATTGCAGACACAAAACCAGTCATAGATCGGTTAGAAGACATCTATGATACTGTACAGACTCAGCTGAACAGCAAGCCCTTTTGGGTGCTCCTTGCGCGACAGTACTTGGACCAGCAGAGCAAGCAGAAAGTTAACCCACTGTTGTTTAATTCTCAGCTTGAAATGATCTGCAGCACTTTCTTCAACTTGAAGGGGTGCCTTGTCAGAACCATTGAACCTAGCCTAAGGTATCCATTCTTGGGCATTCATGACTGGGAAAAGCTGAAGAGACATGCTCGGAGGAAGCAGGTTGTGCAGAAGGTGCAAGAGCTGCTCACAAAGGGCCCGGGCAACGCATTTGCAGGGAGGCAGCATGACCTGTCCCAATGGGAGAGCACTTCTCATAAAACAGACATGGCAGACAGCCTTGCCCAGTGTTTGTTCTTTCATTACAGGAACAAGGGCAATCTCCTCGAGGGCAAGGTTGTCACTGCCGCCCCTGAGCAGCAAGCTAGTGAGCCTGACACACTTGCCCCTGCCTCCAAACGCAAGAAGGTCACCGCTGAAAAGCCACCGAGGGCCACAGAGGTACAAGTTGCACTTGAGAAACTGCTCACATACCTGGAAATCAAGCACTACAACCGTGTGAAGGCGCTGAAAAGGAATGCAGGCCGGCTGTTCGCAGTTCACAAGCACAACCCTGATCAAACCAGAGAGTTTCTGCTCCTGCTGGAGAAGTATAACCGGAAGGGCATTGCAGTAAACAGCGAGCAGCACCTGGCTGACCGCCTGGCTCACCTAAAGCAGCGTTGATGCTCTCCTCCGAGGAGACTCCTCCGAGTCTGACAAGTCAGAGCCGTACAGGGCCATGTAGCCGGGCGCGTCGGCATTGAAGCGCTTCTTGACCAGCACCGCTGGCTGCGCCATGAGTAGCAGGGTGGCGTACGGCTCCACGGTCACCGGAAAGGCGGAGCTGCTCCACAGGCCGGCAGCAGCAATGCCATCAGACAGAAACTCATGGGCCACCCGCACAGAGACCTGCTGGGGCTGGCCCCGCTTGAACAGCAGCCCCTGCTTGGTCATCAGGCAGCCCACCGTGTAGTGGGTGTAGACCTGGCCGCTGACCAGGGCCCTGCCTGAAGGCAAGGGCTTGCCTTTGCCACTCCAGCTGCTCTGAAGCAGGAAGAGGAGGCCAGTGCCCCTGGGCAAGGTGCTGCCCTCGATAGGTACCCCTCCTGCTGCTGCTGGCTCCTCTGCTGCTGCTGGCTCCTCTGCTGGCTGCTGCTCCTGCTCCTGCTGCCCCAGGTCTGCTGCTGCCGGTGCCGGCTTTGCTGCTGCTTTCATCCTGTCGTAACTGCAGGCCAGCAGGTCTACCAAGCTCTGGAACAGCAGCTTGACATCAGGTGCAGCTGGGATGGCGTCCGCCCCATACAACTGGAGGTTGCAGGTGCTGATGACCGCCAACAACTCCTCCAGGAGGGCTTGAGCGGTCTCCGGTGTCAGGCCCAGCCATTCCAGGTCCACGCTCTTTTGGAATGGAGGCAGCTGGTACCCGAGGAGAACTAGAGGTACTGTGAAAGCACGCAGCATGCCGGCCAAGCTCCCGGTCTCATGCACTTTGTTGATGAGGTGCTGCCAGATCTGTGCCGTGGAGGGGTTCAGCAAGTAGGCAGTGGCCAGGTCGCTCGCCTGCTGGATGGCAGCCGCCTGGCCTTGTAGTGAGCCGAAGGCATCTGTGTTGGCCTTGGTGCAGCACCTGAGTGCAACAGCAAACAACCAATGGGTCAGCAGGAGCCTAACTCGACAGCATGCAAAGTGAGCACCGATGGGTAGGTACCCTCTGATAGGCATGTTGGCAGCCTCAAGAAATGCACTAGTGCTTGCAGCACAACGCGGATAGACAAGGAGAGCATGTGCCGGCTGCATACTACAGTCAGCTTCGGCCCTGTATGAAATTGGAGGGTCAACTTGCTCAAATCAGAGGGAATTTTCCCCAGATTGGAGGGTCCCTATCCAGGATTGGAGGGTACATATCTGCACCATGAAGAGAAACTATCACTACTTCTACACTTACCCCCTAAAACCCTTACTTGAAGTCTCAAAAGGGAGGACCCCCTCAGCAAACAGCCAGGCCACGACGCCTGCAGGAGTCTTATGATGTCCCCCCGATCTGAAAGGGGGTTTGCAAAACTAGGTGAAGGATCCTCATCTGAGCAGTAGCTGCCTCAAACCAAATCGGAGAGTTGCTTACCAGGATGAAGCTTTCAGACCACAGCAGCACTGGTACCCCCCCAATCTTGCAGCCTGCACACCTGAAACCTCCAGTTCCCCCCCATTGTTACATTGTTACATCTACGCTCGCTCCACCATGAGCGGCGTACAGTTAAGGAAGTAGGCTTACTACAGTGAGGGCACCCGCCTCCTGAACACGACCACTATGTCCTGGCTCTTCAAATCACAACCTCCAGCCCATCCACCTCACTTTTCAGTTCCTACACCATATCCTCCCAGAAGGGGTGGCCTCGCCTGCCCTACCCTTCTCCACGCTTCTGTGCCCTCCTAGCTCCCCCGCCCTGATCCCTCTCGTCCCCCCCAACCCCCCACCCAAGGCTCACCCCCCCACCCAGATTGAAACGCCCCTCCACCGGGGCCCTGTTTTGAGACGGATTGACCTGCTTCGTCCTGATACGTTCCTGTCGTGCTTTCCAGATCTCATGGAGACTTTGAATGGCATGCCTTTGCAATTTGTGTATGCAGCTTCGTAACAGGTTCCCTTTCACTCCAAGGGACTCCAACTGCCTCACCGTAGCTTCTGCATATACTGCTCCTGCAACTCCCAAAATGATGGGCTTCCTTTCTATAATGGCTGAGGGGTGCCTTTGTCCCAGTATCTGATATAAACTCTCATGCTGTTGATATGGATATTGGTGTGTCCTGCTGGGGTCAGTGTCCCTTGTGTACTTGACCTCAATAAGCGTAATTTGAGCCTGAGATGTCATCCATTGACCCTATGGGGTCCGTCTAACCGACTTGCGTCGATATAGGACAATGTCGGGCCTAGAGCCGGCTGCTTTCAGCTGTGCTTTGGATAGCAGATCGGCCGGGATGTTACTGACGGTCTTGTGCAGGTGCGCTGCTCCTGAACGTGCCCATTTGGCAGCGTTGCCACCGTCGTTATAAACAATGCTATCAGCCCCGCGGTCGCCACTCGCGATAGCCTTGGTTATGATGCGCACTGCTGTGTTGTGCTTGTCTTACACCATGGGCATGATTCCGGGGCACCACGCGACTGCATGGTGTCCACTATCTGGATGCTTGTTGCAGCAGGGGCATGTGTCACTCTTCCTTTTCTTGTACCTCTTGAGTTTTTTTGCCGTGGGAAGTTGGCCTGTCAGATATTTTATCCTTGTGTTTTTCATTCCTTCTGTCACCCTTGCAATGGTCGTCCAACTGTCAATGTATGGCCTGGCCATGTCTGGCAGCGTTCTTTTCATGGCTTGATAGTAAATTGTATCTGTCTTGGCTGTCCCCAGTCTCAGCTCCTTTACTTGCACTCTGTTGGTGAGTGCATCTTCTTGGTTTTCCACTTGCTGCCATCTCTCTCTCAGGCCAGTGGCGCTGTTTTCATCCTCCTCCCAAACCTTCTGCATAGGCCATGCTTGGTACGGCCTGTGGTTACTTTCAACGTGAGACATATCCATGTCTGCCCGCCCCGTAGTTGCCACAGCTGTAGCAATGTCGTCTGCAAATTCATTGCCGGGGATGCCTGCATGCCCCCGGACCTTGATCAGCTGCACCTCTCCCTCCAATGTCATGATTGCTGTTTTTATCAATTCAAGCAAATGTTTGTGTCGGTGATACCGGACCTGAGCTGGGTAGTACACAACAGCTCGAATTGCATGCACTGAATTGACACTGTCTGTCATAATGCTTGAGTATCCTTGCTGCAGGGCACCTAGGATACCCACCAATTCTGCCCGGTATGGGGTATTGTTCTATGTGTTCTGGCCGAGCTTATAAGGCAGCTGTGTTTGAGGTTATTTCACTAAAGGGTACTGATGAGGCCGCATTGGGCTGCAGCCGAAACATGTATACCCAGCCCTACATTACGCCACTGCGCAAACATTGGTGACCCTCCTCGTGGGGGTGACGTAGGGCTTGCCCCCCTGCGCTCGATTATAACCAAAGGCTGCGCATCCTGGCATCCTTGTGACGCCAGGCCTCGTATATCAGGGATGATTCTGCTGGAACTACCTGTTTTAGGGCCAGTGGATCTTTCTTCACTCTAAGGAGTGGGACGTTACCGTGCTAGTTTAGTGCTGTAATGCCTGGTCCATCTATGATGGCGAGTACAACATGATGGGGTATTGTGCCTTGTGGGTGCTGTTGATTGGATCCCTATGCACTGCCCTTCCTCAGTGTCTGTCTTTGCTGGGACATAAATGCCAGACCCAAGTTGGATCCCCCCCAAGTTTGCCCTCTGCTGGGGTTGGCTTGCCTGTTAAATGCAGAACACCGGGTTGGTTGGAGGCCCACACACTACTCACCAGCCCATGACCTCCTTGAAGGGTGCCCGCATCAGGCCAGGCCCTGGATCTGTCACATAGGGCAGGCGAGACCCATAGGCTGTGGTAAAGGCCGTCGTATAGCTCTGGTAGCTGCTGCTGTCATCGGAGCGGCCAGACTTCCCAAGGTACCAATCCCACAGACCCTTGGGTAGCAGGTCGCCCAGCTTCTTGATGGCCAGCCACACATGGCCGGCAAGAAGGTAGCGGAAGGAGTTCAGGCTGGGCTTGTTGTAGGTTTGCAGGTGCTGACTTACCTTCAGCCTGTGTCACCTGCAAAGCCCAGCCTGGTGAAGAACAGCAATCCTCCGGTTCAGACTGCGAGGAACCCCAGTGGTTTCTGCTTTCCCTTTGGCGGTCTGGGCAGCGCAGATCTTGCGCAGCTGCAGAAGGGGCTGGCGGGCAAGCGTGTCGCTGGTGATGGCCTGGCAGACCAGGTTGACAGTGCCGAGAGCTCAGCAGGCTTCCTGACCAACTGCTTTGCAAAGCTGAGGGAGCGGGCAGCAGCAGCAGGGGGGAATGCAGGTAGGAGCTGCTAATCATGCATGTAACCGAAGCCGTGCATGCTTTATTAGCAGGCAGCTGCTGCCTTAGGACCCATACATCATGGCTGCTGAATACTTACCACAAAAGCCAGTGTCACAATGGAGCCCAAGCAGCGCCCTGCAGGAGCAGCCGAATGGGGTCACCAGGAGGGCCTAGAAAAACAACCCATGGCAGAGCTGGTTCCGTACTAGCTGTGTGCAAGGGCCACAGGGCTGTGTGGGAATCATTCTTGCTGAAATCATCTAGTCAGGGTTGAGTCAACTGGGGGACAAATTGTGCTGGCTCACCTGACATGGAGGCAGGCAAGATATCGACCAGTGAGAAAAGTTGACTTTCTGGTACCACATCTGGAATTGCTGTACGGCCTCTTGGAACAACCGTGCCCTGGCAGCTGGCAGCTGGCGGATAAGGGTGCTGGCAGCTGGCGGATGGGACCACTCTGGGTTTCTCACTGACAGGTAGGGACCCCAGGGGCCCTAGGTTTCTCACTGGCAGCAAGGGCATCCTTGAATACTCAGGTGGTCTCATCAGTTTCAAGGGACTCCTTGGGGACTCTCGAACTCTCACTGGGAGGCTCCATATGTGCACAAGTTGAGGAGGTCACATGTGTTGCCTTGGGCTCATTGAGCTCCAGTGTCTCCCTACAGTATTCCATATGTGCACAAGCTGGCGCACACGGACGTTTTCACTGTGTGACTGGGGTCCCCGCAGATTGGGGGGTAAGTGGTTGAAATCGGAGGGATTCAGGTCCAGATCAGAGGACTTCTTTTCCAAATCGGGGGGGTTGCTTTTGCACTGAGAAGTGAAATTCTCACTATATACCTTTAAAAACCCTTAAAACCCGGATTTGAACCAAGAAGATGGGGAAGGTCTTTAAGATCAAGCTAGGGGCTACGGCCTAAGAGGGTCTATAGCCAAACCCTGATTTGAATCGGGGGGAGGTGCCCCCTTGTGACTTTCTCACTGAAAGAAAATCCAGGCTCGAAGCCACCAGAGCAAATCGGAGGACTTGCACAGCCAGTGAGGTTTTCAGAGCCCCAAGCACCCTTGGTACCCCTGATCATGTGTGGCCAGCACCACTGATCCTGGCCAAACACCCCCCATATGCCGCCACTGCACAGGCTCACTGGTGGGCACACAAAGGCCTTGCACAAGTAAGGCCTCATGTTCTGGTAGATGAAGGCCTCCTTGCCAGCCATGTGGAAGGCTGCTGATTTGTGAAATGAAGGCTTGCCTGGCAGCCATGTTGAAGGCTTGCTGATTTGTGAATTGAAGGCTTACTTACCTGGCAGCCATGTTGAAGGCTTGCTGATTTGTGAATTGAAGGCTTACTTACCTGGCAGCCATGTTGAAGGCTTGCTGATGTGAAAGATGAATGCTTCAATCAGTCATGAGGGTTATCACACTGCTCTTCCAACCATCCTCAATGACCAGTTGCCGTGTTGCAGCTGAAGACGGTCCTGAGCGCTTGGCCATCCATCGCATGCAGCACGAAACCCCTGGGGTCCCCATGGGTCCCCATGGCCCAACGCAATCTGCGATGGATCTAGCAGATAGTGCGATAGAATCCAGCTGCTTTGCGCGGTGCCAACGCGCATTTGCAGGCAGCGGTGTTCGTCCGTGCAGCTGGCCGTATCCGTCGAGTTTCCGCGGTGGATACGACGTCCATTTCCGACTAAACCAGGGGTTCTGAGCCTAATCCGCTTCAATGGGACGCGTAGATGCCATTCGCATCGACATGGTTCAGGGCTTGTGAGGACTGAATGACTGATGATTCGAGCTTGGACACTAGTGAGTGAACAGTGCCAGTAAAGTGTGAGCAAGCCCTCTGGCATGATTGCGCTCGATGCAACGCTAGACAAGCCCATTCACAGCGCCCTCTACGCACCTGAGTGGTTGCCTCGGCTCAGACACCGCTGGATCCATACGGTCACTAGCCACTGGATGCAGCATCTCTGGGACAAAGCACAACCGGTCTTGTTCGCGCCTGCGTGCCAAACAAGCTCAATTGCGACATCTAGATACCACCCGGTTGCATCAGGGCTGAAAACAATGATCTGAATCCGTCGAACTTGCAGCACGATCTCTGCGGCGCAATGACACTGTTGAAGACGAACTTGCCGGGTGCCAAAGGTGTTTTAGCGTTGTCAGCGTGGGAACGCGATAAACATAGACGATAGCTTACCTGCTTCGACTTTCTGCAGCCCTCATCGAGAACACTGGAGACGCTGGTGACCCAGGGGATGTGGCCCTGGCCTCAGCAAGGATCGTGCATGGCTTCTTCTTCCTGGCCCAGCTCCTGGGGCTGGATGTGCAGCCTGCAGAGCCATTGCCCACTGGTCAGGATGTCCAGCTCACAGTTGATGAGGCTGCAGCACTCCGGCGCCTCATTCAGAGGTGCAAGGTGGCTGAAGTGGGAAGCCCAGTTGATCACCTGCTGAATGCCAAGGCAGTTGAGTTGGAGGCGACCATTACAAGCAGCCTTAGCTCCATGAGCCTGCAGGTTCAGGAGTCCACGCTCAAGAGCCAGGTGCAGTCCATGGAACCGCTGGCTCATCTGACAGTTTGCAGCAGCTCGCTCACTGCTTCTGCACATTCTGCTGCAGCTGACCAACGAGTACAGAGCACTCCAGAAGCTTGGAAGGAAGCTTTGCTTTCAGCAGGGGGTGGTGGATGTCAGCATGACCAAGAGAGTTCTGTACAAGTCAGCAGATGGCGCCACCCATGAGCAAGCAGCAGACATGGTGATGCCAGCTACAGACAGGACCATCAGCCGCATCGTGGATGCCTGGCATGATCTGAAGGTAGGGTATGGATGATCATGGAAGGTGGAGCAAGGTTCCGAAGCTTCTGCAAACTGTTTTCAAAGTCCAGCAAACTATTGCAGTCTTGCAGGCTGTTGCAAACTCCAGCAAACTCCTGCAAGGTTGCTCAAAGTCTTGCAAAACCCAAAAGGGGATCAAGGAATTGGGTGCTTGAAGGATCTGTATCACAAACATGTGCTGGTTTCTGCACATGTGGTTTCCGCGCCAGTGATACCGACTGCTTGGTTCCCCGCAGGGTGGCAAGCCTACCAAGGCAGAGCGCAGGACAGCTAAGGAGACACCAGACTGCCGCACCATGCCGGTCTCCTGGCCTGTGGGTGTCCTCCTGCTGGTGTTTCACACCTCAGAGCTCCTGTTGGCGCTCGTGGAGCTCAAGTAAGTGATGCCAGGACGAAGGCTTGGGCAGGGTTAGTGGCTTCAAATATACTGTGACAGAGGCTTAGGCTGACCGGTAGGAGGAAATCTTAACTTAATATCTGACATTCTGATCTCTTGCTTGCAGTGCCACCATGCTAGCCAAGGGCTTGTTCCACCCTGGCAGCCTCACCAGCATTCCGGGCAGCGCCTACAGCAACAGCAGCACAGCCATAAAAGCGCGGCATGCGGCCATGTGCATCCTTGCCATTTCCTTTGAGCTCTACACCGGCAGCCGCCCAGCTGAAACCTTGCGCTGGAAGTTTTCAGACACACGCATCACGACCCCTGATGGGTCCGAGGTGCCAGTGTGGACGCTGGGCCTAGCTGGAGCTGGAGTGCTGCCTCACTTCCAGGGAGCTGTAGGGACTGGCTTTGAGATGACCAGCTACCACTGCAAGTTCTTGATGGGCATGGGAGAGTGGGACGTGGTCGATATCTTGCCTGCCTCCATGTCAGGTGAGCCAGCACAATTTGTCCCCCAGTTGACTCAACCCTGACTAGATGATTTCAGCAAGAATGATTCCCACACAGCCATGTGGCCCTTGCACACAGCTAGTACGGAACCAGCTCTGCCATGGGTTGTTTTTCTAGGCCCTCCTGGTGACCCCATTCGGCTGCTCCTGCAGGGCGCTGCTTGGGCTCCATTGTGACACTGGCTTTTGTGGTAAGTATTCAGCAGCAATGATGTATGGGTCCTAAGGCAGCAGCTGCCTGCTAATAAAGCATGCACGGCTTCTGTTACATGCATGATTAGCAGCTCCTACCTGCATTCCCCCATGCTGCTGCTGCCCGCTCCCTCAGCTTTGCAAAGCAGTTGGTCAGGAAGCCTGCTGAGCTCTCGGCACTGTCAACCTGGTCTGCCAGGCCATCACCAGCGACACGCTTGCCCGCCAGCCCCTTCTGCAGCTGCGCAAGATCTGCGCTGCCCAGACCGCCAAAGGGAAAGCAGAAACCACTGGGGTTCCTCGCAGTCTGAACCGGAGGATTGCTGTTCTTCACCAGGCTGGGCTTTGAAGGTGACACAGGCTGAAGGTAAGTCAGCACCTGCAAACCTACAACAAGCCCAGCCTGAACTCCTTCGGCTACCTTCTTGCCGGCCATGTGTGGCTGGCCATCAAGAAGCTGGGCGACCTGCTACCCAAGGGTCTGTGGGATTGGTACCTTGGGAAGTCTGGCCGCTCCGATGACAGCAGCAGCTACCAGAGCTATACGACGGCCTTTACCACAGCCTATGGGTCTCGCCTGCCCTATGTGACAGATCCAGGGCCTGGCCTGATGCGGGCACCCTTCAAGGAGGTCATGGGCTGGTGAGTAGTGTCTGGGCCTCCAACCAACCCGGTGTTCTGCATTTAACAGGCAAGCCAACCCCAGCAGAGGGCAAACTTGGGGGGGATCCAACTTGGGTCTGGCATTTATGTCCCAGCAAAGACAGACACTGAGGAAGGGCAGTGCATAGGGATCCAATCAACAGCACCCACAAGGCACAATACCCCATACCGGGCAGAATTGGTGGGTATCCTAGGTGCCCTGCAGCAAGGATACTCAAGCATTATGACAGACAATGTCAATCCAGTGCATGCAATTCGAGCTGTTATGTACTACCCAGCTCAGGTCCGGTATCACCGACACAAACATTTGCTTGAATTGATAAAAACAGCAATCATGACATTGGAGGGAGAGGTGCAGCTGATCAAGGTCCGGGGGCATGCAGGCATCCCCGGCAATGAATTTGCAGACGACATTGCTACAGCTGTGGCAACTACGGGGCGGGCAGACATGGATATGTCTTACGTTGAAAGTAACCACAGGCCGTACCAAGCATGGCCTATGCAGAAGGTTTGGGAGGAGGATGAAAACAGCGCCACTGGCCTGAGAGAGAGATGGCAGCAAGTGGAAAACCTAGAAGATGCACTCACCAACAGAGTGCAAGTAAAGGAGCTGAGACTGGGGACAGCCAAGACAGATACAATTTACTATCAAGCCATGAAAAGAACGCTGCCAGACATGGCCAGGCCATACATTGAGAGTTGGACGACCATTGCAAGGGTGACAGAAGGAATGAAAAACACAAGGATAAAATATCTGACAGGCCAACTTCCCACGGCAAAAAAACTCAAGAGGTACAAGAAAAGGAAGAGTGACACATGCCCCTGCTGCAACAAGCATCCAGATAGTGGACACCATGCAGTCGCGTGGTGCCCCGGAATCATGCCCATGGTGCAAGACAAGCACAACACAGCAGTGCGCATCATAACCAAGGCTATCGCGAGTGGCGACCGCGGGGCTGATAGCATTGTTTATAACGACGGTGGCAACGCTGCCAAATGAGCACGTTCAGGAGCAGCGCACCTGCACAAGACCTTCAGTAACATCCCGGCCGATCTGCTATCCAAAGCACAGCTGAAAGCAGCCGGCTCTCGGCCCGACATTGTCCTATATCGACGCAAGTCGGTTAGACGGACCCCAGAGGGTCAATGGATGACATCTCAGGCTCAAATTACGCTTATTGAGGTCAAGTACACAAGGACACTGACCCGAGCAGGACACACCAAGATCCATATCAACAGCATGAGAGTTTATATCAGATACTGCGACAAAGGCACCCCTCAGCCATTATAGAAAGGAAGCCCATCATTTTGGGAGTTGCAGGAGCAATATATGCAGAAGCTACGGTGAGGCAGTTGGAGTCCCTTGGAGTGAAAGGGAACCTGTTACGAAGCTGCATACACAAATTGCAAAGGCATGCCATTCAAAGTCTCCATGAGATCTGGAAAGCACGACAGGAACGTATCAGGAAGAAGCAGGTCAATCCGTCTCAAAACAGGGCCCCGGTGGAGGGGCGTTTCAATCTGGGTGGGGGGGTGAGCCTTGGGTGGGGGGTTGGGGGGGACGAGAGGGATCAGGGCGGGGGAGCTAGGAGGGCACAGAAGCGTGGAGAAGGGTAGGGCAGGCGAGGCCACCCCTTCTGGGAGGATATGGTGTAGGAACTGAAAAGTGAGGTGGATGGGCTGGAGGTTGTGATTTGAAGAGCCAGGACATAGTGGTCGTGTTCAGGAGGCGGGTGCCCTCACTGTAGTAAGCCTACTTCCTTAACGGTACGCCGCTCATGGTGGAGCGAGCGTAGATGTAACAATGTAACAATGGGGGGGAACTGGAGGTTTCAGGTGTGCAGGCTGCAAGATTGGGGGGGTACCAGTGCTGCTGTGGTCTGAAAGCTTCATCCTGGTAAGCAACTCTCCGATTTGGTTTGAGGCAGCTACTGCTCAGATGAGAATCCTTCACCTGGTTTTGCAAACCCCCTTTCAGATCGGGGGGACAGCATAAGACTCATGCAGGCGTCGTGGCCTGGCTGTTTGCTGAGGGGGTCCTCCCTTTTGAGACTTCAAGTAAGGGTTTTAGGGGGTAAGTGTAGAAGTAGTGATAGTTTCTCTTCCTGGTGCAGATATGTACCCTCCAATCCTGGAAAGGGACCCTCCAATCTGGGGAAAATTCCCTCTGATTTGAGCAAGTTGACCCTCCAATTTCATACAGGGCCCAAGCTGACTGTAGTATGCAGCCGGCACATGCTCTCCTTGTCTATCCGCGTTGTGCTGCAAGCACTAGTGCATTTCTTGAGGCTGCCAACATGCCTATCAGAGGGTACCTACCCATCGGTGCTCACTTTGCATGCTGTCGAGTTAGGCTCCTGCTGACCCATTGGTTGTTTGCTGCTGCACTCAGGTGCTGCACCAAGGCCAACACAGATGCCTTCGGCTCACTACAAGGCCAGGCGGCTGCCATCCAGCAGGCGAGCGACCTGGCCACTGCCTACTTGCTGAACCCCTCCACGGCGCAGATCTGGCAGCACCTCATCAACAAAGTGCATGAGACCGGGAGCTTGGCCGGCATGCTGCGTGCTTTCACAGTACCTCTAGTTCACCTCGGGTACCAGCTGCCTCCATTCCAAAAGGGCGTGGACTTGGAATGGCTGGGCCTGACACCGGAGACCGCTCAAGCCCTGCTGGAGGAGTTGTTGGCGGTCATCAGCACCTGCAACCTCCAGTTGTATGGGGCGGACGCCATCCCAGCTGCACCTGATGTCAAGCTGCTGTTCCAGAGCTTGGTAGACCTGCTGGCCTGCAGTTACGACAGGATGAAAGCAACAGCAAAGCCGGCACCGGCAGCAGCAGACCTGGGGCAGCAGGAGCAGGAGCAGCAGCCAGCAGAGCAGCAGGCGCCAGCAGAGGAGCCAGCAGCAGCAGGAGGGGTACCTATCGAGGGCAGCACCTTGCCCAGGGGCACTGGCCTCCTCTTCCTGCTTCAGAGCAGCTGGAGTGGCAAAGGCAAGCCCTTGCCTTCAGGCAGGGCCCTGGTCAGCGGCCAGGTCTACACCCACTACACGGTGGGCTGCCTGATGACCAAGCAGGGGCTGCTGTTCAAGCGGGGCCAGCCCCAGCAGGTCTCTGTGCGGGTGGCCCATGAGTTTCTGTCTGATGGCATTGCTGCTGCCGGCCTGTGGAGCAGCTCCGCCTTTCCGGTGACCGTGGAGCCGTACGCCACCCTGCTACTCATGGCGCAGCCAGCGGTGCTGGTCAAGAAGCGCTTCAATGCCGACGCGCCCGGCTACATGGCCCTGTACGGCTCTGACTTGTCAGACTCGGAGGAGTCTCCTCGGAGGAGAGCATCAACGCTGCTTTAGGTGAGCCAGGCGGTCAGCCAGGTGCTGCTCGCTGTTTACTGCAATGCCCTTCCGGTTATACTTGTCCAGCAGGAGCAGAAACTCTCTGGTTTGATCAGGGTTGTGCTTGTGAACTGCGAACAGCCGGCCTGCATTCCTTTTCAGCGCCTTCACACGGTTGTAGTGCTTGATTTCCAGGTATGTGAGCAGTTTCTCAAGTGCAGCTTGTACCTCTGTGGCCCTCGGTGGCTTTTCAGCGGTGACCTTCTTGCGTTTGGAGGCAGGGGCAAGTGTGTCAGGCTCACTAGCTTGCTGCTCAGGGGCGGCAGTGACAACCTTGCCCTCGAGGAGATTGCCCTTGTTCCTGTAATGAAAGAACAAACACTGGGCAAGGCTGTCTGCCATGTCTGTTTTATGAGAAGTGCTCTCCCATTGGGACAGGTCATGCTGCCTCCCTGCAAATGCGTTGCCCGGGCCCTTTGTGAGCAGCTCTTGCACCTTCTGCACAACCTGCTTCCTCCGAGCATGTCTCTTCAGCTTTTCCCAGTCATGAATGCCCAAGAATGGATACCTTAGGCTAGGTTCAATGGTTCTGACAAGGCACCCCTTCAAGTTGAAGAAAGTGCTGCAGATCATTTCAAGCTGAGAATTAAACAACAATGGGTTAACTTTCTGCTTGCTCTGCTGGTCCAAGTACTGTCGCGCAAGGAGCACCCAAAAGGGCTTGCTGTTCAGCTGAGTCTGTAAAGTATCATAGATGTCTTCTAACCGATCTATGACTGGTTTTGTGTCTGCAATGCTGCACTGATGTTCATCTAGAAGCTTCATCTTTCTCCAGTAGAGTATGCGCTGACTTCTCCTGTCAAAGCAGCAGATTCCAGCATTTTGTGAGCCCACATCTATTGAGAGCACAGCATCGCCTGGCGGTTGTGGCCTGTTTCTGAGCATGTTGGTTGATATAGGTGCACATTTCTTTGCTGCTGCAGGGCGGCTCACCTATGAGGAGGGCAGACCTGTCAGGAGGGCTTCCAGGATCCCACCTGATGTGCTGACCAGAGCTCTGGGGGCCGTCAGCGATCTGGCGCTGGCGCTGAGCCCTGAGGAGGCAGCAGCAGCAAATGCAACGGCTTGCTGTGCGGTGCTGCCTCTCCTGCGGGGGTCTGAGGACCCTGGGAGGGTGGCAGCTGTGAAGGAGGGCATCAAGGCCCTGCATGCCGCAGCAGTGACCGGACAGCCGCCGCCTGATGGTGTGCAGCAGCAGCTTGAAGCTGCACTCAGGGACATGTCCTCATCAACCGGCAAGCGGAAGGTGCCTGAAGGCAACAACACCAGTAGCAAGCAGCAGCGGGTCTTGGGTGCCGAGCAACCTATAAGCATAGATGAGCTGCCCTGTCAGATCTGTGGCATTCCTGAAGGCTCAAGCATGTTAGTTTGTGACTGGTGTGGCAGTGGTGCTGGCCACTTACGCTGCCTGGGGTTGGCAGATGTGCCAGATGGGGTGTGGTGCTGCAGCAGCATGTGCGAAGAGCACAGCGAAGAGGCACAGGCCGCTGCAGACCTCCACAGCCGCTGGGTGGTTGGCAGGTTTCCAGGTATCACAGGCGGCTTTTGGGGCCAGCTGAGCTACGTTAGCTTTGGGCTGCTGCAGCTGCGGTATTCTGATGGGGAGCTCTATGAGGGTGTCTGGGTGGCCCACGTGTTGGGCGGGGAGCTGCTTGTGGGCCACAGCAATTTGGAGCTCCAGCCTGTGGGCTGTGTTGTCCCTGCCGCTGTGTTGAGACGCTGTGGGACGAAGGGCTGGCTGGTAACTGGGTAAACAAGTGAATCAGTGGTGGTGTGTGCCCACCATTTACATGTTGTCAACAGCTGGCTGCCGGCTGCAGCCGCAAGAGGAGTTAGCAAGGGCGTGAGCTAGCTTGGAAGTGCAGGCTGGTGGGATTTGTTGAAGCGGTTTGCTGAGTCTCGGAACGGGCTTGCTGAAGTTTCGAAGAGTTTGGTCGAGCTTCGCTGTTTGGGCTACTTTGGACGATTTTGTGGGCAGCTTTCCTAGCTGCTTGTTGGAGCTCACACAATGTAACTGTCAGCATCCCATGTTGTCGCCAGAGCTCTTCTAGGCAGGCACCCGTTACGGGGCTGCGCAGGGGGAACCATCTCCATCGCTAGACCATAGACAAGTTCTGTGGATCCATCCAAGCCCTTGCTTGGCAGTAGCTACATGAAATGGCTGCATGCGTACATACGCAAAGGCATGCGAGCAAACCAGAGCAGACAGGGGACTCCGGGCAGGAGCGGGACAATGGGAATGTACTTGGCTTGCTTTGCGCGCTGAACTGCTTAGTTACCATGAAAGGCTACAATATCTGCGTTACTTTGCCATAGAAGGCCGGGATGGCCCCAGCTTGGCGCCGCAGGCTGACGCGTGCAGGTTGGAGCGCACCACACAGCGCCCGCGCCCCTCTGCGCGCAAGGTGAGTGACTCACCTCTCCCACGCATGCCATGGGCGGCAAACGCAGGGTATAAAAGGCATGCAAGAACACCAACGTGCATACTGTCGATCAGTCGAGCAATTGCTCGGTGGATTCCTGAAAGAAAGTTGAACCTGCGCCCTCGTTACATCTCCTCTCCGTGACCCTGTTCTCAACCAAAAAAATGCACCAGCTGAAGAAGTTTTGTGCGTATGGCAACTGTAATGTGGAGACGGAGAAGATATCAGCCTACAAGAACAATTGCGACCCAGACATGGTGGATGCGGGTATCCCCTCCTGCAAGGAGCACGGCAAACTCCTGGGCGCAGCGGCAGAGCAGGATGAGGAACTCAGCAGGAGGCTGGATACCCTCAACGACTTCCTACTCGAGCACAAGGCTGCGGGCTGCCCCACTGAAAACCATGCCGCCATCAAGAACCTGGTGGGTGAGTGCCAGGAACGCCTCCTGCAGACCAGGGTAGCAGCCTACAACAACCGCCACAACAACCGCAAAGCCACACCAGCAGCCATCAGCAGCGACCCCAAGACAGATGCGGCAGTGCTCCTGGAGAGGGCGGCTAGTTTGAGGGGGCGCAACACCTCTGCCGGCCGCGCCCTGGGCCAGGCGGCCTTTGACATCCGCAACAACACCAAGCCCATGGATGAGGTGCTCTCCAGCCTGCCCCCTGAGGCCCCGAAGGGGGCTGTGACCCTGCTGGGTATGACCTCCAGGGTGGGTGCAAGGAAATCATGCTAGTATTACTGTCTCCTGCTGCTGCCTCAAGGCGAACATTCACACCACCTCCCTTTGCCCCCTGCTGCAGGCAGAAGACTTGCTCATGCTGCCAGCCCCTGGCCCCGAGGACAAGCAGGTGAGTTCAGCTAGCCCTCGTTCAGCTTGCTAACTGAGCTCGTTCTCACAGAAGTGGCACTTGCAGGATGACTCAGCCAACAAGAAGCGCAAGGGCCAGGAAAGCACACACAACACTCAAAAGAAGCACAAGAAGGTGGGTGTACAAGGCCATGCCTCTGTATGCTGCTGGCATCGTTCACATTATGCTCAAACCCATCTGTTACATTGTTACATCTACGCTCGCTCCACCATGAGCGGCGTACAGTTAAGGAAGTAGGCTTACTACAGTGAGGG
Source organism: Pseudopediastrum boryanum (assembly GCA_963556185.1). Taxonomy (NCBI): domain Eukaryota; kingdom Viridiplantae; phylum Chlorophyta; class Chlorophyceae; order Sphaeropleales; family Hydrodictyaceae; genus Pseudopediastrum; species Pseudopediastrum boryanum. The sequence goes on from OY744503.1 coordinate 5,979,363, forward strand.
CACCCGCCTCCTGAACACGACCACTATGTCCTTGCTCTTCAAATCACAACCTCCAGCCCATCCACCTCACTTTTCAGTTCCTACACCATATCCTCCCAGAAGGGGTGGCCTCGCCTGCCCTACCCTTCTCCACGCTTCTGTGCCCTCCTAGCTCCCCCGCCCTTATCCCTCTCGTCCCCCCCAACCCCCCACCCAAGGCTCACCCCCCCACCCAGATTGAAACGCCCCTCCACCGGGGCCCTGTTTTGAGACGGATTGACATGCTTCTTCCTGATACGTTCCTGTCGTGCTTTCCAGATCTCATGGAGACTTTGAATGGCATGCCTTTGCAATTTGTGTATGCAGCTTCGTAACAGGTTCCCTTTCACTCCAAGGGACTCCAACTGCCTCACCGTAGCTTCTGCATATACTGCTCCTGCAACTCCCAAAATGATGGGCTTCCTTTCTATAATGGCTGAGGGGTCAAACCCATCTCTTGCCATGCAGGCCAGCGGCAGCAGCAGTAGCAGCAGCACCAAGCAGGAGAAGGTGCCCAAGGAGGTGAGTTGACCTCCGCCCTGGTGTGCTTGCTCATTCAGTATGTTATGTGTTGCTGACCTGGCTATCCGCTGCAGAAGTCCAATGTGCTCAGGGCCGATGTCTTCCTTGAGTTTGAGCAACCAGCAAATCCATGGGTTGGGCAGCCTGGAACTACATTAGCAAGCCATGAGACATCCTGGATGCTAGGATTTCTCATCACAACCAAGAGTGTCTGCCCACCATGATTGATTACGGCCTAGGTGTAGGGCCAGTGTTTTCCATGCTTCCATGCAGTTGCTTCCATTGGCAACCACCCTGCAGGGCTGCTGCTACCCTCCCAAGCGGGCCAGGCTTGCTTAGCTTGATGTGATTGGCACTCAGTGGTTAGCGTGTCAGACTTCCAGTCAGTGATAAACGCCGGAGGCTCAGCCCCGTATTGCAGCAGCGGCTGAAGTAGCTCTTGTGTTTGATTGGGGGCCTGTCAGTTCCATGTACCGTGCACATGTTCGAGTGCCATGCATGATGGCAAGGATCGAATACCTGGGTGAAGAGGTGCTATGACATGAAGCGGAAGGCTCGTTTTGTGGACAATGAATGCCTATGTCTAGAACGATGGGTGATGTATGTCCGCCGGGATGGTGTTGCTTACATCACATCTCTACTTGTAATGATTAAGCTAAGGGTTTAGGTTTCAGGGTTTGGTATTGACCTGTGAGGTTTGTTTGACCATTGGAACTATACTTGGTATGTAAATGGGAGTCAAAGTTGACATAACAGTTGTGGTTTGACTGGGCCAGGGTTTAAGGTCTGGACCCAGGGGAACATTCCAGATTGTTCTAGAGGCATCTAGAGAGCTCTAGAAGCTCTGAACTGTGGAGACTTCTGGAAGTGTCTAGAGGGTTCTAGACTTGATTATGTGGGGTTTACCTAAGGTTGATGTGAGCTCCACATAAGGTTTACCTAAGGTGTATGTAAACGGTACATAACCCGGTATCTAGAAGGTTCGGTCCTGTTTGCCAATACTATATAAGGCGGCCGGGTTGGCCCGTTTGGACAATCAATCAATCAATCAATCAAGGGCGTTTCCCTTAAGAGTCTTCCCTTAAGTGCAGCCTATAGACAGCTACCTTCAGCCTATTGTATTCTGGTGTTTGCATTAAGGTTGTGTACAGTGTGTGCCTAAGCTTGTAAGGAAATCCCCTTTAATCAGAACGCCTCTTGACTGAGTTCGGACTACATCGGCTACATCGGTGAAGGCTAACGTCGCCCGGTACACGCCGTTAACCGTACTCTGGCAAGTAGGTCGTTGCACTACTTATGTATCTACCATGGCGATCATGTAAAGCACTATCAATCCTTCCACTTTCTGAGAATCCCTTTGTCTGAGTAGTAAGGCTCCTTGGTCCAAAAGTGTGGCCCGCCAAAGCTTTCTTAAACTCTTGCAAGTGAGGCAAACTTGCCCAAAGTCCAGCAAACTTGAGCAAGCTCACGCAAACTCTTGCAATGTCGGAATGCTGGGTTTACTTCGACAAAGACACAGGCCCTTGACGAAAAGGCCCTGCTATGCATAATGCTTCCGGGATCGCGCACGGCCTGCCTTATGATAGCTAGCGTGGCCGATAGATGGACAATGGATGGATACTGCTGCCTCGGTCTGGCAGAAAGGTTCCATTCAGCGATTCGGTGCCCTGGCTACAGCCACATTGGATGCATACATCCTGCCGTAGAGCGCTCTACAGGTCCTCGTAAACTTACTGCGATGGACATGTGACTGAGCATGCAACACTCTGAGCGGGAGGGAGCCCTTCAGGCGAGCCAGTTGATTTCAAGAGATCGGCAGGTACATGAATGGCTGGTCACTACGGTTTCCTAGAGATTTCAGCAGTCAGCTGGGGGGCTTTGTGGGTCAAGGAGATGCTAGAAGGTGACGCAGTCAACAGCAGGCGGGTGGATGGGCCCGTAGGGGGGCAGATGAACTAAGCGCACAAATGGTCGGGTGCCGAGAGTGTTTGGTTATTAGAAGTGGCTATGTGCTAGCGCGAGACATTGGCTGCTTAAGAGGAGGTCCTAGGCAGGTGTGTCTCATTGTGTCTCAATGTGTCTCACGATGGGCAACGTGTTTAGTCTAGGGTTTAGCCGGCAGGAGCGCACGGAGCCTGCATAGTAGTGCCAATTGACGCGAAGGGAGGGTGCTTCCTAGTCTATCCAGAGATAGACTGCCCAAAACCTTCCTTCAGCAACGCTGAGCTTGAACCCTCAGACCTGAAGCCGAGCTGGCCCTTGTTGGTTACCGTTACCATCAACACAGAGATGGGGCCCCAATGTCTACCAGCAGCAATAGAGCGACCTGGTATGCATGGCAGGTGCCCCACTGTGCCAATACACAAAGTCAAACACCAGCCCCCCTAGCAGCCCACACAGCCCTGCTGTGTCTAATTACACACTCCACACCTGGCCCAGTCAGCAGCCTGGGTGGCCTCCCAAACAGCTTGCTCTCAATGCATGCCAGCTCGACACAATCATCACAAAACACACACCAGGTCTGCTGGCTTCTTCCGTCTCCCCTCAAGAACCCGGCAAACACTTCATCAGTGTTGACAGACTGTGCACGCCTCTTGAGTTGCTTGTAACACAGCACAGGAAGCGGGTGAATCCTGGCATGCAGGTCCACTTCTATCTTCATGTCCTGGGGGCCCCCCACGCTGCTCTGGAGGTAATACTTGTTGTTTGAAGTCGCCATGTTGGTTGCTCTTGCTTTGATCAGACCTTGAGGTCCCACAGGTGGTTTTCAGGCAGTCTGGATGGGCCCCTTGCACCTAGCGTTGCGTGACTGTGCCGCCGCTCCACGCTTGTGCGTGAGCAGCAGTTGCTGCATGAGCTCCAGCAGGCGCTCATTAGGCCGACCAATGCGCAGGTGCATATCCTTGCAATTCATACACACACGCCTGCCGCATGTGGCAATGGCTCTGTCCCGGCATTTCTGGTATATATCCTGTGATGTGACTGTAAAATATGTAGTATGGGGTTGAGGATGGTCAAGCACTGTCCCCCTCGGGTTCAGGCATCTTGAGCTGTCTGTCTGCAGGACCAGTGTTGGGAGCACAGGCTTGCCCCTGTAGCGCCTACGTCTGCCTTCAGGAGGATACATTGACAGGGCTGTGATCTTCAGGCCACTCCTGAAGCAATCGTATGATATGCATTCCCTCACTGCCCTCAGCAGCTCTATGTGGTCGTGGAGATTCAGGGGAATCCGGGGGTTTGTGGTCATGGTGTTCTTATACAGCAGGGCGGTAAACAAATACACTTGTATGGACGCGTGATTATGTGGGTATGACATGGTGTGTGGCCATGTCTTATCCCTGAGCACTGCATGCAGCATCCAAGGCGGATGAACCTAGTGATGAGCCATTCCCTTTTAGATGCATGTTGGCACAGCTTCCTCCATCCGCATCGGCCTGTGTACAAGTCTGGTCGAGCAAGCAGCGGCCATATTCACCTAGTTTTTATCACTTGCCGTATATACATAGTAACCACTCCTCAACAGCTCCACTTAGAAGCAGTAGCACATACACATACATGCAATCTCATAAGACATACAATCAATAGTCTGCATAAGGATCAAACTTCTTTATCTTGCATCCCACAAAGGCTTGCTTGAAAGCCATCCCCTTATAGGTTGAATCCTCTGTGTAAGCATACCCCAGTTCACGCATGTAGCGCATGAGTCGGTCCTTGATGTCGCTGGACTTCAGAGTCTTCCGCTGCTTGCCCTCAACCACACCCAACACAATGTGCTTTAGCTCCTCCCTCTTGACGGAGTCAACCAAGGGCTTTGCCGCTGTCACCTGCATGCCATCGGCATCAGTGTATGTCTCGCCCTTTGCTGCTGCAAGGCCAGCCTCCACCCGCTCATCTACTGCCCTCTTGACAAGGTCATAAGTTAGGTCAGCTTCTGCAGCAGCCTCATGCTTGAGGAGGTTCCATTCTGTGGGCCACTCCTCAGGTGTTAGAGCTCCACCATGCTCTGCCGCCAGCTCATGTGCTGCCTGGAGCAGGCGCCACATGTGGGCCCCTCTGTGCTTCAACATCTTGCTGGCAACCTCGTCTTCTCCTGTCTTCACCAACTTCTTGTCATAACCCTCAGGTACCTCAGCACCCGATGGAGTGACAAAACGCGATTCAAAGCAGATGAACCTGAACCTGCCTATCTCGACCGCATTAGTGCAGTCAATCTGAGGCAAGCAACCCTTATTGCACAACAGCAAGACTGTGGCCATCCATGGGAACTTGATAATGTCAGCTGACCCAAATGCTCGGCACATCATTTCAAACCCTCCACCACCCTTCTGCTTCATGCTCTCCATGTCGAACTTCTCTTGATTCTTGAGTTCATCACAGCATGAAAGCAAGCATACTCTGTAGGCTATCTCATTCGCGCCATGGGAATTCTTGCTAGCAGATGGAACAACATACACCATCTCCCGTTGCAGGGGCAGGGCAAGCATACCAAACACCTTACGAATCACACGCCAGAACACAAACTTGCCCGTGTTTCCATCTGCCACATCAGTGCCAACAATGATCATCTTCTGCTTGTCACGAAAGGCAGGAATTAGGGCTCCAGCAACCGTCATCATGACAGCCTTGCGCTTCTTCATGTCACCCCAGTAGTTTGACCACCAAGCGTCCACTGCTGAGAAATCCAGGCTCGGTGGGGGAGCTTTGCCACCCTCTCCCAGGGGAAGCTCGTACTCTATGGTGCTGCTGATGTAATGCTCGGGGCTGTGGGGAATAATGTGAATGCCTTGCTGGTCAACCCTCACACACGTGTTGGTGAAGGGCAGCAGGCCACCAGTCAACGGGTTTGTGATGGCAGAGTCGAGGCGCTTGATGAAGTCAGGGTCCAGCAGGTAGCTTTGCATGCATGCAAGCACGCTTTTGGAGCCGGTGCTGGACAGCATGCTCTTGTGAGTGGCCCTGGTAAAGTAGCTTGGAGGCAAGCGCTTGGGCTCATCGCTCACTGTCCACCATTGGAGATATGCATCACGGAGCCTCTGGGCAGCAATGTCAATGCTTGCAAGGCGCCAACACCCAGTGTTCGTGTCATAGGTAAAGTAGTCCATGTTTCCAGTGGGGCCCACGTAGCGCAGCTTCTCTCTAAGCTTTGAGCCAATGACTTGGCAGAGAAGCTCAGCAACCACGCTGTCCTCTTGGCGGCCCTTCTGAGAGGCCAATGGAGCAAGGCCGGCTTCCTGGAGGTCGGAAAACACAGCTGGCAGCGCCCCACGTTTCTCTCCGTGAATGGCATCGGCGTAAGGACTCTCAAGCACCTCTGTTGTCACTTGCATAACCAGGCCTGTTGCCTTTTTTATGGCCTCACTGCACTTCTTCAGCAACTCCTGTGGAAGGGCGGCACTCTCTGCACCAAAGCGCTCCACACACAGCTTTGAGAACATGAGATGGGTGGTGGTCATGTCTGCATCCCTCAGGGTGTCCTTCATGGCCATCAAGGCATGATTCTCCACGTTGCAAACCAGGATGGCAAGCACATTCTTGGTCAGAGGCAGGGGCCTGTCAGCTTCAGAGGCCTCCTTTTGTTGCAGGACCTCCTTTACCAAGCTTGGGTAGGCCTGGCACATGGAGCTGTTGAGGGCCTCAAGCTCCCTGTCCAGCTGAGCAAGGTAGGTCACAGCGACTTGCTTCCCGCTGGCGACCTTTGGGGCAATGAAGTTACCAGCACCACAATCGAGCGCCACAAGGTTGGGGTAGTCTACCGGAATGCCCTTCAGGTAAAGTAGCCGCCATACTGCACGCTCAGCTCTGACATGATCTAAATCATGCTCTGCTTGCACCCGCTTAACGGTTGCGGGCCTTTCCACCAACCAGCACTTGAGCAAGGGGCAGGAGCACTGCTGCTGACTTGCAAGCTGTAGGGTGATGTCCAGTTGGGCATCAGGTCCCATTGTGAGGCAGTGGATAGGGTCATCAACAAGAAGTTCCCGTGCAACCTCATCATCATGCAGCAAGGATAGGCCAATTCCCTCCTCTGGGTAGAATCGCCCCAAGCCATTTGCATTGTTCTTCACGTACTTCCAGGTGACAGCACCGGAACCAACTTCTAAACAGTTTTGTAGCGCAGCCAGCTGAAACTGGGTTACACCCACTGGACGTGGGTGATCACATAACGTCCTCAAAGCACCTTGATTCAGTGTAGACTGAAGCCTGAGGCTGGCCTTGCTACCACTGCCGTGGTCATGAGCAATAGTTCCCATGTTGACTCTCTGCACACTCTTGTTACCTCTTTGCATCTGCATAGGTGGGTGTCCGTCACGCCTTGCAGGGGAAAGAATCCATATGTTCTAGACGCATGACTCCTACTCCCTCCGGCAAGATGGTGGCCACGTCCATTGAAGTGACTATGCGGCTTTCTCCCTGCCTGCTGCCCGCCGCCGCTGGCCTCCTCCACTCAACGGCCCTGATCAGGTGGGTGGGTGTGAGTGGACACAACTGCTTTGTGGATGTCCAGTCACGCCCAGTAGTGCCGTCAATACCAGGTCTTACTAGAACTACTGCAGCAATGGTCTCTTGTGTGAACTCAGTTTGTGACAGGGAGCTGCTGCAAGACCTTGCCATTGTTGCCGGTGGTTGCCATGGGGGTATATACGCTTGCACCTTTGAAGCCTGTGTGTCTGCTCAGATTTGGGGGGGTTGGTGGCTCAAATCGGGGGGTTGCTAGGACCAAATCGGGGGACATTTTGGCAAAAAGGGGGGTCTGATTTTACATAGGGAAGTCAAAACCTCACTAGAAGGAACTTTACCCCCCTAAAACCCTTATTCCAAACATAGAAATAGGGGAGGTGTTGGTAACTAGCTAGGGGGGCAACAGCTGGAGGGGTGCTATGCTGGTCCCCCCGATTTAAACAGGGGGTGAATGTCAAGTGTGCTTTTCTCACTAGCACACATGCAATCTCAAGCACCCCAGAGCAAATCGGGGGGTATTGTGCAACCAGTGAAGGTCTCAGAGCACTCGGCATCCTCAATACCCCCCAACCTTGCAGGACATCACCCCTGATTGTGGGGAAACACCCCCAATTCGCCCGCTCTAACACAGTCTGATGCCCTCAACAACTAACACACTCTAACAGACTCTGATGCCCTCAACAACCGATCCAATGCCACTCAACACGGCTGCCTCGGATCGGCGACTGGTGCCATCGATCCAGGCATCCATCGTATGCTTGCAAGCATCTTGTCATCAGAATCACAGTGAGGCAGCTCCACCGTTCGTGTGCCTCCTCAGATTGGGGGGTTGCTGGCTCAAATCGGGGGGTTGTTTGGCCCAAATCGGGGGGACATTTGGGCAAAAGGGGGGGACTGATTTTACATAGTGAAGTAAAGTCTCACTAGAAGTAACTTTACCCCCCTAAAACCCTTATTTCAAACAGAGAAATAGGGGAGGTGTTAATAAGTAGGTAGGAGGGCAGCAGCTGGAGGGGTGCTATGTCCATCCCCCAGATTTAAATAAGGGGGTGGATGTCAACTGTGCTTTTCTCACTAGCACACAGGCAATTTCGAAGCACCCCAGAGCAAATCGGTGGGTACCTTGCAATCAGTGAATACCCCAGAGCACTTGGCATCCTTAGTATCCCCCAATCTTGCAGGACGCCACCCCTGATTGTGGGGAACACCCCCAGTTTTGAACACACTCTGATGCCCTCAACAACTAATCCACTCAACAGGGGGACTAAGCCTCGGAATACGACTGGTGCCATCGATCCAGGCATCCATCATATGTATGGTTGAAACACGCATCTTGTCACTCAGCATCACAGTGAGGTAGTCCCAAGCCTTCGTGTGCCTCCTCAGATTGGGGGGTTGGTGGCTCAAGTCGGGGGGTTGTTTGGTCCAAATCGGGGGGACATTTTGGAAAAAGGGGGGGACTGCTTTTACGTAGGGAAGTCAAAACCTCACTAGAAGTAACTTTACCCCCCTAAAACCCTTATTTCAAACAGAGAAATAGGGGAGGTGTTGGTAACTAGCCGAGGGGGCAGCAGCTGGAGGGGTGCTATGCCCGTCCCCCCGATTTAAACAGGGGTGATTGCCAAGTGTGCTTTCCTCACTGGAACACATGAAACATCCAAGCAGCCAAAGCAAATCGGGGGGTTTCCTGCAAGTGGTGGAGATCTCAGAGCATTGGTCGCATTATGCACCCCCTAATTGGGCAGGGCACAACCCCTGATTTTGGGGAAAACCCCCACTTTTTAACACACTCTGATGCCCTCAATAATCTACTCAATGGTGACTGTGCAAGGCTCTGAAGTCAGGAGGTCAGCCAGCATTCTCCTAAGCCCATCACCTACATCCCCAATTTTCACCCGATGCTTAAGCCCGAGCTTTGGGCATGGGCAAAAGCGCCGGTTCTCATCAGTAGGGTTGTCATTGTGGCATTTTTGCCAGATCCCTTCAGCCGTCACCAAGGCATAAACATGGTTGTTAGTGTGACAGCGCTTGGGTGCTTTGAGGTTCAGGCACCTCCTGCTATCCAAGCCCACTACTAGCTTAGGCAGCTCTGGTGGCTGCTGATGAGCAGGCCGCCGCCCCTTCTTGCCACCACGTGCTTTCTTTTTGCCAGCTTCATCATCAGGCTGATATACAACTAAGCTGGTAAAGCATACCCCTTGGAACTCCTGGTGGTCAATACATGCACGAATGGCGTCAAGGAGCTCCTTGTGGTGCTGCAGGGATTGGTGCGTGCCATTACTGGCAACTGACACACGCCTTCCACTGATGTCCAGAGAGTGGTTTTCTATAGGCACGCTGATGCGCGTCTTCACCAGCCAGCTGTAGAAGCCCAGGTACGGATTCTGCACCACCTCCAGTCTGCCATCTTTGACCACATACTTGGGCAGGTATACTGTAGCAGGTGAGCCTGCCTCCTTGGTGGAGGCTATCATGCGGAGCCCACCATGTGGTTGCAGTACACGGTGATCAAAGATCTCCTCCCAGGAGCGGCCAGCAGTCAGCTCAGGGCCCAAGGTCTTCTCACATGCCTCCATGCATGCTTGCCTATGTGACATGGCCAAGGCAGTGTCCACTTGCAGACCAGGCCAATGGAGGTGCAGGCCGCACTTGCGGTACTCCAATGATCTGTTTGGTTTGTAGGGCTTGCAGGTGCACACCACCATCTCACTGGTTGCTCCCACAGTTGTGTAAACAGTCAGCAGCAGCTCCTGCACCTTTCCCCTCACGCTCTCTAGCTCAGCAACACATGACACCTTCACATCCAGGTCAAAGAACAGGTTGAAAACAGGGCCATGCTTCTCCACAACGCCCAAGCAGGGCTTCTTTGTCATGCTGATGTAGTTAGCATAAACCTCCAGGAACTCCTTGAACTTGGCCTCAGGAATGCTGGCCTTGCCATAAGGGCACATCAGGTAGTGCGTCACTGCTGCCTGTGTGTCCTCCAAGTTGGCCACCCAGCAGTTGTTCTTTAGGTCCTTAAGCCATTGAACCACAGAGTTGTTATGGTAGTTAGCAGCCATGCTTCTCTTGCCTGATATGACAAAATATATCAATTGCCACAGGTGGTTTGCGCAGGTTTCCGGCTAGCCTTCCTCTCGCGGTAGGTCCTAGCTCGGGCCCTGTTGGCCTCCCTAGCCCTCTGTAATTTCTCAGGGTCTGCTTTTGTCGCCGCCCATCGCCGTTTATGTGCCCCTTCTAGGGTGGCTATGCGGTGATTCAGCCAGACCCTAAGGCTGTTTTCGTATGACGGAGGCAGTTCATCCAGGCTGATCAGCTTGATGCCGTGATGAGTAGCAAGTTCAGCCAGTGGTGTGTTGAAATACATAGTTACTATCCAGCAGTGATTAATAGGTGCTCCTCAAACTTATAGGTGAGGGTCAAACGTATGAATGGGGTTGCCATGTACAGTACACAAGCCCCGCTCTGGCAGCAACTAACACGCATAACTCAGTGTGCAACCCATCCTGACCTCACACCTTCTTGTATGGCAGAGGCCAGCATGAAACCGACATGCTTCTCACAGACCTTGCACTGCTTGTCCTCCACACCGAGCTCTCTCAAGACCCCAAAAACAATGAATATGTGTTGGTGTGCTGTTTCTTGAGGCTTTCAAAAAAAAGCCAAGCCTCCCATCATGTCAATCCAGTGGCAGCTGCCAGACCTGCTAGCCTCTAGCACTGCGTCCCTATAGCTGTCTTCCGGCATCTTTGCAATCCTCTTGAGATCAGCAGGCTTCAGCTTCCGTACATTGTAAAAATGGTGGACCCTCCTCAGCAGCTGTCCAGCGTTGACCGTAGCGCCGGCAAATGTCACTGTCTCAAACAAGTCATCAGTCAAAGGGGACCTGTGCACAGGCAGCTGTACCTGGATGCCGCTGCAGCAGCCACATGTGCTGCAGGGTTCTGCTGTCAGCACAACCGTTTTAAGCTGATCTTTGGTTACAGGCGTAAAGGTATCCGCATCTCTATCAAATACCTCACACTCTGTCAAGGGCTTGCTGATGCTCCAGGAGATGCACCCAAGGAAACTTTCATGAGGGCTGCTGCGTTCGGCCAGATTGATATGAGCCATATGGGCGAGCTCTGACAGGATCATGGGCAGGAAACACATAGGTGGATGGCACTGGTGCTGATCAAGCAAAGGGCCACCAACGGCTTTCTGGCTCTGCGTCAACAGGTTTCTGCCTCTTGTGACCCAGTTTGGCTATTGCCTCATCAATCACACCCTGAGTCAGCTGCTGCAAGCACAACAACACGGCATCAGCAGCTGCTTTCGGCAGCTTCTCAAAGCACACAGAGCTTGTGCTGCCTCCCCAATCCAGTAACCTAAGCTGCTGCTGCTCAGTCAGACCCAGGTTAGATGGCCTGTAGTCTGCATGTACTAGCCCGTGAGCAATTGCACACCAGTGCAGATTCTGCAGCTGCTGGTTTAAGTCCTTTGCATCCAACCCCCGGGGGTCCCCATCATAGCTGGCCAGTGTGTGGGGCACCCTGGTCATGATTAAACACCCCACTGGGCTCTCTGTGTGTGGGCTGCTGCCATGCAGGTTTCGGAGCTCTTGGCAAACCAGTTGACGCAGCCAGGGGGCGTTGATGAACAAACCATTGCAATTCTTCAGTCTGCCGTACAGCTGCTTTTCACCGTGGTGCACAATGCAGCTGCCATGACATGCTGGAGAGATCCCGCATGCAGCTGCTGCCATGTAATTAGCAACTTCATTCTCCCAGCTAGGCCCCTTGCTGCTGTCTACTGCTGCCACCCTCCAAGGCAGGCAGGCATATCCTTGCACGGCCTCCTCAGCCTACTGCTGCTGGCTCGCCTTTATAGCTGGCGGATTTGTTATAGGCTCTAAGGTCTCCTCAGGATTCAGCACAGGCAGCTCAGGGGCACCCGCACAACCTTCCGCAATGACCGTAGTTGCAGTCCCTTGCAGCATACCGGGCTCATGATTACACAGCTTGACACACTTGACAGCAAAGCTCTTTGTGAGCAACACCATGCCGTACCAACCGGACCGCTCAACACCCTCCAACACCTCAGCTGGGTGGAACATGACACTTTCTATTAACCTGCATTATATCGGCGGGTTTCAAACCTGCTCCCTCTGCCACGAAAGACCCAGCACGTGCGCTGCATGTCTGTTACTGTGCAGGCGGCATAATGGTAGCGGCCACGTGTGCTCCATGTACACCCCAGGGCTCCTCCCTTCACCCTACGCGGGGGGACAGCTCGCCCCTGGCCCCAGGGGCAGGGGGGCCCCCAACAGTCCTCCTTGCGTATCTTTCTCTTTCTCTCTTTCTCTGCAGCTGCAGGCGGCATGCCCATGAGTGCATGGATGTCGTGCATGCAGGCACGCATATGTTTGCAACTTTGAAAATCATTAGTAGAATAGTTGAGTGGGCCATTGGGTACCGTTATCAACACAAGATGCGGGTTATTGGTGTAGTGAACTGTAATCCCCCTTGACATGGCATCTGCCTTGGTTAAACCACACTTCTTCAGTGCAACCACCTCACATAGCTCGGCATGAACATGCTGCAGGTGCTCTCTTGCAAATGCCTCTGCCGCCATCACCTTGATGTGGACTTGGAGATGTGGGGGCAGGCGGTCAAAGTGGGACAGCTCTTCCTGATCATTCAACTGGGTTGCAGCAGTCGTCCGCATCTTCTGTATGGCGCGCATATTGGCAGCCTGGTTGTTAGCCTTCATGGTTGATTGTTCAATGGTTTAAAAAGCCAGATGCTGCCACATAGGTGGCTTTTAATGCTGCTGCGGTGCTCCCCCCAGCTCCTCTTGCACTCTCCGCTGCCTCTCCTGCGCAATGGCCACCCTGAAAGCCCTCAGCCTGCAGTTATATAACTTCCATAGCACCCTGTTTGTGCGAGCTAAAAAGCTGCTGCGGCCACTAGCCCCTGTGTAGGGCTGCCCCTCTGCAATGTTGACCGAATGCCGCTGGTCTGTGAAGAGCCATTTGTGTGTGTTCACTGGTCTCTTCTGAAGGTTGGCACGCAGTTCCTGTGCGAGCGTGAGAGGCACCTTTGCATGCTGATCTATTCCAATGTTTTCGCGAGATCCCTGGGGGCCCAACACGAGAATGAGCCTGTCTTTATGAGGATCACGGTCCATCAGCCACCAGGCTTTGGGCTGGTTTTCATCCAATGCCATTCTGTATACTTGCTCTGCAGATGGCGCTTGATTTGCTTCACTTGGCAGGAACACCTTGCAAGCGCCAAGGTTCAGAGAAGGTGCGCTGTATTGGAATGAACCTTTGAACGGGACTTCCAAGTAGATGCGGAGCAGCAGCCGGTCAGGGTCTCCAGGCTGCAGCTTTTGCAAAGCACTCTCAATCAAACTATAAGCAGGAATGTTCTCCTGCTGCAGGTTGCCACCATAACCGGTCACCGACCGCTGCTTGTTGAACTCCTTTCGGCTCAATCTGAGTTGCTCCTGCCAGGCCTTCAAAGCTGCTAGCCGGTTCTCATTGCCCAGTTCCGGTATGGACCGCTGCAGCAGGCTGCAGCATACCAAGTTCACTTTGCGCCGTTCCGTGCATAGTTTCATCAGGCCATTGACCACATTTGCTCCATGAGGCCTCATAAGGAGCTCTGCTAGGCAAGGGAAGCTTGACCTTTCGTGACCTGTGTTTTCTTTAGTGAGGGCCTTGAGGAGCAATCTACCCACTGATATGTATTCTTGCAGCGTCAACTCCTGCAAGGGGCCTGCTGCCACAGGAATTGTGTATCACTGAACCTGTTTAAAGCACCTGTCAAGGAAAGCCTGGTCCGTCATGTGCTTATACCTGCCTACCACTTGGTCAAGGGTCAACGGCTTTGATGTGGCCATAGTGTAATACACAAAGCCCTGCCGGGATATATTTGTTGCTAGAACAACCGCGCCCTGTTGTTACAAATACAGCTGGTCATGCTATGAGCCCATTCTTCGAACTGATCCACTGCTTCCCTGAATTCTGATGACAGCACATGTTCCACAGGGCCACTAGCCTGCAGGCAGCGCGTCGTGATCAAATTTTTGCGCTTGCAAAAATTCCACCTGCTTCCTGGATCTTTCTGCATACCGCGCACCAGATCCAGGTACAAAAAGTCAATCTCCTCAGGGCTGTCGTCGACAACACTTCTTAGGCGGTGGGTAAGCTGGTTGAACAGCAGCTGATATACAATCCCTTTGCTAAAGTGCATGCGAACTGGTTGTTGGCCTTTTAACCAGAGTTCAAGTAAGTTCTCACTGAACCCAAAGTCTATAAACCCCTCAACCGTATGTAATCCAGCGATAACAAACACATTAATGCGGAACCTGTTCTGCTCCTGCATTTGTGTGGCAAGCTTCAGTATTTCAATAGCGACGTCGTGCGACATTTGGTGTATGCTTTCATATTAACCGCACACAGCCAGCCGCAACAACTCAGGGAAGCAGGTCCAGCACAATGGGGCTGCTGCTGGGCCGTACAGGCTTGTGAATTTTGGAGTTGTCAAGGGCCTGGGGTAGACCTGTTTCTGGCACCAGCTTGAAGACATATTGTTTTGCTCGCTCTAAGCTATGCATCATACATCTGGCAATCTGCCTCAGTGTTTGGTCGTACAGAGCTATTTTTGCTGGGTCGGTAAGCTTGCTGGTGTCATAGAGATTGTGGTAATGGCTCACATATGAATGGCGTATCAGGTGCACGTTGATGTAAGGGTTGCCTGTGACCCGTTTGAGCATTGTTGTGGCCCAGGCGCTAAATGCGTTCCTGTTATAGGGCTCTAAGGAATTGTGTGCCATTGAAAAGAGCCACTCCCTTGGGGTTTTCTCAAGGCTAGCATGTACCTCCTGCAGCAAGCGGCCTGGCAGTGCCACTTTGACCACACCATAGCTGTGTTGGGATTTGTACTGCCTCCAACAGATGTATGGCTGCTGCTGAGAGATAACAATGTAATTCCCGGCATATTGGGTGAGCTCCTTTCCGCTTGGCTCTTTATCAAAGATTCGGACACATGCCAGGTCACCGCCACGGCAAGGGGGGATCATGGTAAGCAGGGCCAAGAACAGCCGCTCACGGGATCCTGTTTCTAAGCTGTCCCTGACCTTGCAAAGCTGTGGATACGATATGAATCCTGCTATCTCCCGGTCGGTTGCAGTATTTTGGATCATGGGCTGCTGCGACAGCAGTTGAATCTGCTTGTGGTGAGCTTGCAGCTTGGCGATGCAAGCCTGGGTGTTGGGCTGAGCTTTTGACTGGCACTTCACAGTATGCCTTATGCAGGCCAGCAAAGCGCTGAGGAGGCCGCATTGATAATGCTTGGACCAGCCACACTTTGCCGCTGCTCTGTCAAGCAGCCGAACGGTAGCATCTGGGTGATACAGTAAGGTCTGGCAGGTTTCACCATTACATATTTTCCTGAGCTCTGCCAGATTCCGGCAATAAAGAGCCACCGTCTTTGCAGAGCGGATGCCGCACCCAGTCTGCAGAGCCTTGTGAAGTTGGCACGGCTTGAGCTGAGTGTTTGACCAGGGTCGCTTGAACCTCGTTGGGCACTGTGTTGGGGTTCTGACCAGAGTAGACCCCTTGGCTTTTGCCGGCTGTGTGCTTGTTGGTGCTGGTGACGTCGGGTCTGGTATGCTCAGCTCTAACGTTCCATCCTTATGCATGGTTTTCTTAGCGGCATCCGGGCGCTGGGGCGGCATGTTCATTCAATGTACATTACACCAATTTAATAAAATAAAATGATGAACGCTGAGGTCTCACAGTGAAGGGAACAGCCTTACTTATGCTTGCTCTGCCATGCAAAGAAAGCGTGCAGAGATCACGACTGTGAGCTCACTATTACAGCAGCTCACATGACCACCACCTTTGCAACCCGTGGGTCACGGCGGCATACAGGACAATCAAAGGCGCCACCACGGCCCATGCCTTTGATACAAGCACCACACACCCATGAGATGCAGCGGGTGCAGCCTTACCCCCCTCTGCTGCGGCAGTTGGGCTCGTAGCACACGCAGCATGGCAGTGATGACATGCTCGTAGTGGTAAGCCACTTGCGGAACCCTGGAAGGTCTTGCCCAGTGCGGCCCGCCATGTATCCATCATTATGCACCCATGTGACCATGGCGCGATCTTCATTGTTTGGTGCCATGGCCATCTTGATCACATTCATGTCCGAGCAGCTTAGGCCTGGGATGTCTGGCAGCGCCCAGGAACACATACCGCAGACCCTATTGTCATAGCTGTAGAACAGGAGGCCCTTGTCTTTTTCTGCCAGGTCCAGCATAATGTAGAACCGCCTCAGCACTTCATCCGGGGTGGCTGCTGCCGGCACTGTGAGCTCCTTCAGTCTTAGACCCTGAGAGCTGGCAAAGTTGGTGAAGGCTTCCATGATAGTGAATGGGTCCAGTTCGATGACTTCTTGCTTGCTAGGGCCCCATTGAGTTGCATAGGTGGATGTCTGAAGATGGGACAGCGTCCACGCAGTGTTGCTGCCTGACAAGAGGGGCGAGGTGCCAGGGCACTTGTGGAGTGGGGTTCCATGGTGCATGTGGAGTGCAGAGACATAGAACAGTTTGCATGGAAGGAGCACTTTGCCACCCACCCATGTACATGCTGCCTATGCTCGTATCTGAATTTACCAACATGGCTCATATCGACCTAGCCGCACGCAGCAACCCTTGTGCAAGTTACCTTGAGTGCATATCCTGGAGAATCCACAAGCCCTTGACAGATTGTGAAGTGCATGATTGTCTTCAGACAGCAGATGAGCGGCACCCTGTGACCAAACAGCAGCTCAGGACAGTGGTGCTACAGGCAGAGCCGCGGCTGCCGCAGCGCCATCCACGTGCGGCTGCCTGTGCACAGACACCCTCTGACTGATGATTTGTTCGAAACCACTACGTTTGCTGGCCCTACGAGGGGTTGTTTGGGGACCCTTGGGGATACGGCACCAGAGTTGTCTCTTTCATCACCAGACTTCCAGTGCAAGTATTATAAATTCAAGCAAGCCATTCTCGCTGCCCAGATGGGACCCTTGAGGATTCCAGAGCAAGTAAGAAAGTAAGCAAGCCATTCTTGCTGCCCAGATGGGACCCTTGAGGATTCCTGAGCAAGTAAGGAAGTAAGCAAGTATTCTTACTTCCGAGTTATTCTCCCTTGGGACGAGGCATGCAGCTGTGCGTTTCTTTGCTCCATAGAACTGAATGCTAAAACTCCTTACTTCCTTACTTGCACCAGGATTCTCACTGTACAAGAATACTTGGAGATTACTTGAAAATACTTGGAATACTTGCCATGCTGAGTGTGAGTTCCTGAACACCACGAAAGGCGATGCCGAGGGGCCTCCAGCCGCCGCAACAGGGCCACAGCATGCACAGACTTGGTCTCACTCTCAGCATGCAGCACAGCCGAGGTGTAATTATTATTTGCTAAGTGGGTCAATCCTATGGCGAACATTGCAGCCGCAGCAGGGTCAGACCAACTGATGGTATGTAGCTGGCGACCGACGGCCCACAGCAGCTGCTGCTTGGAGCTGCCCATGCATGGATAGTAGGACCCATACATGCCGCTAGTCAAGACATCAATTTTCCCAGACAACAAGGAAGCCTTTCTGATCGACCCATCCAGCCAAGTTAGGGTATCAATAGAGTGATACCCTAACTTGAGGATTCCAGATCAAGTAAGGAAGTAAGCAAGTCATTCTCGCTGCCCAGGTGGGACCCTTGAGGATCCCAGAGCAAGTAAGGAAGTAAGCAAGTATTCTTACTTCCGACTTATTCTCCCTTAGGACCAGGCAAGCAGGTGTGCACCTCTGTGCTCCATAGAACTAAATGCTAAAACTCCTTTCTTCCTTACTTGCACCAGGATTCTCACTATACAAGAGTACTTGGAGATTACTAAAAAATACTTGGAATGCTTGCCGGCCGCAGGGCTGTACAGAGCTTGGTGGCAGTGTCATTAGCAGCATAGCTTGCAGATGTATACCCAAGAGACCCAGCATGGCTCAGGCAACGCCATCGGTTCCTGAAACGGTGAACAGTCTGTGAACACTGATCAGGAGTATGCTGGGTCCCTGAGAGGAGACGCAAGAAGCAAGCAGACATGGGGTGTTTTTTGTGATGATTGTGTTGAACTGGCATGCGTAGAGAGTGCAAACTAGAGAGAGCAAACTAGAGAGAGCAAACTAGAGAGAGCAAACCCAGGCTGCTGACAGGGCCAGGGATGGAGCGTGTGATTGAGCACAGCAGGACTGTGTGGGCTGCTAGGGCTGGGGTGTGATTGTGGATGATGGCAGCAGGCAGGGCCTGCCAGTGGGCTCCTTTAGGTCTGCCCTGTCAGGGTTGCATCATAACTGCTGGCAAATACTTGGGTCCCATCTTTGTGATGGTGGTAGGGCAGCTGGGTGCAGGTCTGAGGGTTTAAGCTCAGCAATGCTGGAGGGTTTAGTTTAGTTCTGGTCAATCTGGATAAAAGGCACTGTAAGCAAGACTGATGGCCCTCCCTTCGTGCAACCCGACACACTTAGGCAGGCTAAATGTGTGCTCCTGGTAGCTGCGAGCTAAACCCTTAACTAGACACGTTGCCCATCCTGAGACACACTGAGACACACCTGCATAGCGGCCTTTCTGAGGCAGCCATGATCTTTCCTTGGCATTTAAGCATGAATCATCCAGTTGCGCGCCTGGTTCGTTTGCACCCCGGCACCAACTGGGTGGAGTGCATGTATGGCCTACCTGATACCAGCTGCTGGCCCCTGGCAATCTAGCTCTCGCCTTCCAGCTGGCCGCATGTATGTAAAAAAATCCGTGGCAACCAGTCATTCATGCGCCTCTCAGGCCCAAAAGCGCCTGGACTGCCTGAACGTACGGTACCACTCACTCACTGCTGCGATGCGAGCTCAATAGGAGTGCAGACAGCCTGCACATACGGAGGACACGGTGTAAGTTCTATGCATGAACCGTAACTGCAGTAATCAGGCATCGCCCAAGTCCCTTGCTTTCCTTCGCTCAGACAGATGGTTAGTTTGATGTATGGTTCGGCAGGCATCAACAGCAGAGAGCCAAGCTGTTGCATAAGCTTCTTTTGGTCGAGGCTTGCTTGTAGCTGCACGCCGGATGTTCAAGGGTCAGTTAGTAAGCTTCTTCGAGTTTTGATGACGTTTGCAGGACCTTGAGATATTTCGCGCCATTTTCGAGTGTTTTCAGAGCTTTTGACATTTTGATAAAGTTTGAGAACGCAGCTGCTGCAGTGCATTTAAGAAGCAAAGTGAAAAGTAATTGGAGCCTTGCATAGGATGCCTCTAACTAGTAGCACTAAAGCCATACATGATGGCCTGTCCTTTAATAAGACAACCCGAAGGCAATAATCCTTGCACCCATTCATTGACGACAGACTTGCAGAAGCAGTGACATTACAGAGTTCTATTTGTGTTAGTGGCTTTGCCACCCCTGTGGTGAACTGTGGCACCGCACGCGTGCCGATGGGTTTGCCTATGTAAGATTCACACACACACACAGAGCTGCCTAGTAGCTGCACAGCACACCAAGCATGCCTCAAATGCGGCAGCTTAATCGAGAAGCAACAGCCAGGGTGTTAGCAAAACAGCTACAACAGTTGGCGACATACCAACACCATACCACATGTTTTGACCCCAGATGGACCCCAGCAGGCTCAAATACGTCGGGACACAGCTAGCATCAGTTCACTTCCTGCTCTCTAATATCCTATCCATTTACATACACCCTGGCTGACTCAGCAGCCCCTGCTGAACCTGCACTGCCAGCCAGGATCAGCCCAATCTCCATCAACCAGCATCACAGGCTGGCTCACACTTTCTCATACCTGTGTCCTAATACCTGTGACACACCCAGCCACCTGGGTTGTGTGGGAAGATTCCCACACCAGTGCCAGCTGCATAGCTGGCTCTGCAGTCTTGCAAGCACTAGTCAAACAAATGCTGCACTTACTAACTCAACCTGCCAACAGCACTGCCACTGCACTGTGAGCAGTGCTGCTTAAACAAGTCCTGGGAGCCAGGCATGTAGCTCACAGGCTATGATTGACTGCACCGCTCGTGCGGTGGCGCCACTTGACAGAGCTCAAAGCTGCTGCTGCCAAAGGCCATGATCCCGCATGCACTGCAAGCATAGCCTAGCCCACACACACAATCTAGTATGCTGCTGATATAAGCAGCAAGAACTGCCTGCCACTGTGGCAATTCTGCTGCTAAATGCGTCCGTTTGCCCCAGCGCAGGATATGCGCCTGCTACAACCAAAACGTGCCAAGCTACACCCACAGGGCCCAGGGTTTAACCACCAGCAGTCACCAGGACTGCCAATCTCCCCTCACTCACACCTCCTGATGATGCACAATTAGTAACCCTAATCACACACACACAGGCCCTAGGTCATTTCCCAGGGCTGAACCTGTCCTGAGGCCGGAGCCCACATAGCCCGACAAATAGAGCAGCTACTCCTCATTTTATCTGGTTGCCTCACGCTACATGCATGTCTCTGTCATTTACCAGGCCAAACAAGCAGCTTCACGTACAAGGCTTGAATACAGCTAAGAGGGCTTGCATGGCTTCACAGCCATGTACATATGCGATCATCTACTGCCTGCATCCATGAGGCCTCCTATTAAGCAAAACAGCATTGCGCAAACATACGGTGCCACCTCTTCACCGCTCGCAGTGGCGCCACACCAACAC
Source organism: Pseudopediastrum boryanum (assembly GCA_963556185.1). NCBI lineage: Eukaryota > Viridiplantae > Chlorophyta > Chlorophyceae > Sphaeropleales > Hydrodictyaceae > Pseudopediastrum > Pseudopediastrum boryanum. Next base: position 6,000,096 of record OY744503.1, read on the forward strand.
AACTCCTCATGACCGAGTGTGGTCCCTGATTCACTACCTAGTTATTGGCCTCTCTTCCCTTTGCAGGCTCAAACCAAACTGCATGCTAGATCAGCATTGCCCATCATGTAGCCCAAAGAAAGTGCAGCAAGGAGACCAGCATTGCTGAGGTAGGGCGCAAGCATAGTACTCACAAGGACACACCAAATCCCAACAGCCCTTGCAGGGGAAAGAGCACTAATACCACGCTAGGCGTTGAGCTGTGACAAACCCTTTTGCCATTCCTCGTCGACCTGTGCTGACCACCCCTCCCCAGTGAAGTGGGTGCGGCGCACATAAACATGGTCAGGGGTGGACTCCTCCTTCTGCAACCACTCCACCCATTCCTCCTCCTCATCGCTGTCCGGTGCACCCGCAGCCAGCAGATCCACACGCCTGCCCCATCCCATGCGCATAGCCCTGCAAGCCAACTCCCTCACGCCTGACTCGCTCAGCCAGCCGATGGGCACCCCACCAAACGTCGTGCGGGACATACCAATCTCGAGAGTCTCCTATAGACAGCCAAGGGGGGGATCGGGGTGTGACACACAATGTAAACATTTTATAGACATGATACGGGAGGGGCGTCGGGTTTGATACATACGTGAGATGCAAGCGAGTGTTGGCTTTAACTGTGGGGCACCAAGCAACATCCTCACCAGTCAGCGGAGATTACAGTGTATGCCCTGGCGCCCTACTAACATTGTAGTATGGATATGCATGCAGGTAGCTCTTGCATGCACCTTGTGGTAGTAGGTAGCTCCCACAGATGTCCACATGTAGTAGTAGGCAACTCTCGCATATTGCAGCATGTATGATGCAGCAACCAACAAACATACTGGAACATGCCCTTATCATATCAAATAGCACCCAAACCCACCTTGCTGATCACTAGGCTGCTGCTGCCCTTGGTGTCTTGGTCTTTGACCTTGGTGTCTTGGTCCTTGTCCTTGGACTCGCCGCTGTTGCTAGCCTCCTCGGGCTGGATGTCAACCTGCATGCAAAGCAACCAACAATCAGGCCGCAAAGTGACAAGGGCCTAGTCCAAACCCCTCAGGGGCAGCTTCAGGACTTCTCACCTTCCCCTTGCGCTCCTTCGAGGCGTTGGTGCTGCCATCGTTGCTCTTGCGCTTCTTCATGCAGTCAGTGGGCTCATCCTGTTGGGACAGACACGTGCACTTTGTTAAGTGGTCAGCTCTGTGGGTAAGCAGGGAAGCAGTAGCAGGGTGCTGGGCAAGCTGTGTCATCACTCGCCTGTGTGCTGTCATTGGAGCCGGGGGCGGGAAGGAGGAGCGTTGCCTGCAGGGCAGAATTGAGCTACTCAAGACCCAAGCAATTAAGGCTCAATTAAGGCATGCATGCAGCCAGCCGTGTCCGCCTGCAGCGTTAGCACTTGTGGCAACAGTACCCACCTTGGGCGCATGCACCGCCAGCTGCTGCATGGCCTTCTTGGGAACTGCTCCCGGTGGCAGCTGTGAAAGATCCTGATACACCTCAGCTGGGGTCTTAGCACCGCTGCACAGGTCAGAAGCTGCCTGATCAAGGGCAAGGCCGATAGCAGACCCTTTGCTGCGGCCCTTGAGGCTGGCCGCCCTCTCAAGCACGGACCTTGCCTCAGCCGTAGGGTCACGGCTGGGTGCCTCGGCCTTCCTCTTACAGCTAGTGCGGTTACGGTAGGCAGCAGACTTAACCTCCAAAAGGCGCTTCTGGCAGTCGGCAGCCATCTTCTTCAGCGCTGCATGGTTGCTGGTAGGACAGCCCTCCTCAATGTGCTCTGTAATGAAGTCGTTGAAGACAGCGAGCTTCTCAGCGAGTACCTCGTCTTGATCTGCCGCAGCGGTCAAGAGCTTGCCATGCGCGCTGCAGGTAGGAACACCTGCTTCCACCATGGCAGGGTCGCAACTGTTCGTGCATGGCTTCAAAGTATACGCTTCGACGCTGCAGTTTGCGTAGGCACAAAACTTCTGAAGCGGGTGCATGTTTTTGGCGCAATCAGTTACGGCAGATAGATGTGACGGTAGGTGGAAATTGCTTAATGTGGTGCTGAACGGAAGGTTATTGTATCCGTGTGCGTCCTCTTATTCGATATGAACGTGTTTGCAGTGGCCGCCCTTGTATAGTGTGCTTGTAGGGCCTGATGAGTCATTCTGAGAGCTCCCGAGCGCGGCACGTGGGGGGTGGGGAGAGCGGGAGGGCGCGCAGCCCGTCTCAAAGGCTGCTATGCAGAAGCATGCCTTATGCACATTCGTCTCACAGTTCATGCATGAGGGCGGGTGAACGATAGCAGGCTTCCGGAATTTGCCATGCATACACTGTAGGATGGGCGGGCACGCGAGCAGAGGCTGCGAACTAAATCGAGATTGCTTGCAGGCCTTTGTTCTAGCCTCTAGCAGGTGCTTTGGGATAGGGAAGCTGCAGTGCGAAAACTTCATGAAAGTCCCCGCAAACTTCATAAGTCCCGCAAAATCTGCCGAACTCGGTTTGAAACTCCCAAACTGTCGCAAACTCGAGCCAATCTTGCGCACATGCATCTTGGTAGGGCCATATCTCAAACCAACCAGCCCTTGTCTCTGAACACTCTCAGCACTTTGGGAGGCACATTGCAGCCCTGTGGTTGCAGCAGCAACCCATGGTGCCCTACCTGTCCCAGCAGTCAGTCAGTCGGATCTACACGGGTTCAGGATGTGTACAAGCACCACACATCCCGAGTAAGGCTCCGAAAACAGCACAGCCCATGAACCGTGCAGCGACCCCATGGTCACTGGAGTGACAGCTGAAGGCAAAATGTTCATGCATGCATGCTGAATCATACCACATAGTACCTCCCCTACAACAGGCTCTTTGTAGCAACATTGTGCGTCCTGCATAATGTAGGGGTTGAAAGACCACTGATAGGAATCAAGCAAAGCATACATAAGACAAAACGAGCATGGACAGATGGATAAGCAATGAATAGGAATATGGAATTGTAAATCATGACAGCTGTCCGAGCAGACATAGATTGACATCATAAAAACACAGCTGGGGTTAGTATCCCCAGATGGATATGTCAGTCGCTGTGCACAAGCACAGGATGGAACATGCCTTCACATAGAACACCTCTTACTGAAAGCAACCTGATGATATGACAATTAGATGCATTTTAGCCCGTTTTCCATGAAACACATAACACCTAATCAAGACAAACAATCAATGTCTACGCAGCACCAAAGTTCTGTCACCAGAGGGTTCAATGTGAACGCCCAAGAAAGGATGCTGAGAATGGACAGCAGGGAGCCAGTCTGCAGGACACAATTTTAACGACACAAAGTCTGCTAACATGTCCCAAAACATGGTCGCTGCCACCTTCTTAGCAATGAGGAGCTGAGCCAACGCAGGTAAGGGCTGCTCAGCTAGCTGCAAGGCAACCAACCTCTTTCTGCCACCATTCATGGCTAGCAATGCAACAAGGCAAATTACCATCCACAGGTCACGCTGAATGAAAGCAGAAGGCCTTCGTGCAAGCCATACATGATCCATCCGCAAAGGTTCACATTGCAAGCATCCAGAGAGGCCGTTCCGCAACTTGGTAACCACTGCTTGTGCAACAGGGCAGTGCCAAAAATGATGCTTTCTGTCCCAGCAGGTGGGCCACCCTCACTCCCTGATAAACCTTCCCATCCACGTAGCGGATCTTGAGGACACCATAAGCGACACACGATAGCTGGCCCCGAAGGGCTCCTTCACACCACTAAATGTTCCCAGAACCCATCTTCCCGAGGTCTGCGGTTCGAATCCCAGCGGTGACACCCCCTCCTAGGCCGAGGTTAAAGGACTACTGGAACTGACGGCTTACTGAAGGATGGTCTCGACCATTCCACGTTTGCCCCGATATGAAGGGTGCAATCACATACCCCCATGACCTTCCTTAGAGGTCGCAGGGCTAGTGCCTTGGGGGGGGGGGGGTTCAGTCCCCAAGAATGTCTTGTCTTGTATTGTATTCCATGCAGCCTCCCTGTGGACTTCACAAGTGCTGCTGCAGAACCATGAATCTGCTGGGACCTCAGTGAACCCCAGGCAACCAATGTGTCCAGCTGAATTTGCGCACCAATCACAAAGTAGCATGTCTGAGCCCTCAGAAATGCCACAAACCTGGCAGGGCAGTTCATCAATGTTTGAGAACATATATATAGACAATGGTCATAGGTTGCTCAGGGCCAGCATCCTATAATAATTGAACCTGCTGCCGCTTGCTGCTGCTGCCTCTGGGTGCCTCTGCTACTGCTGCCAGAACCTGCTGCTGCTGCCCACCTGCTGCTCCTTCTACTCCAGGTTGAGCCCCTTTGCAGGCCGTGAGCATGCCCAGAGTGATGTGCGTGAACAGCCTGCTATCCACCCTGAGTGCTGCGTCCAGCAGCTTGGCCCTGCCGCACCAGCTGTTCCTGAGCAGATACACCGGCCCCCGGTGCCCCTGGCTAGCACCCCTGGTGCTGCTGCAAGGGGCTCGTCCTCAGCAGCATCAGGCGGCAAGGAGAGCTTGGGGGCGTCTGGCAAATCCTTAAGCAGTGACACGTCTGGTTCCTCGGCTGCTGCTAGCTGCTGGGCTTGCTGCTCTGCCACTGCTGCTGCGTGCTGTGCCGCCTGCGATGCTGCTTCTGCTGCTGCTGCATCCCCGCTGGCCGTTGCGGCTGCAACTGCTGCTGCTGCCTGCAAGGCGCTGTTTACGGCGTCTGCCACTGAGCTCAGCCCTGCTGCTGCCTGCTGGCCCGGAAGAGCTGACTGCAGCAGCTTTACACGGTCCCAGCTGCAGCACATCAGGTCTACCACAGACTGCAGCAGGATGGAGGCGGTGCTGCTGCTGGGCAGTTCTCCATAGATGACCTGGTTGCAGCTCTGCATGCTCGCATTCAGCTGCTTGTGGTAGGCCTCCGCATCTGCCGGGCTCATGCTGATCTTCTCCAAGTCAGCACCAGGCTGGAAGGGCCCCAGCTTGTACCCGGTGTGCATCAGCGACCATCATGCACTCCCGCAGCATGCCAAACAGCCCCAAAGTCTGCACCCTGCCGACCAGGTAGGTGTGAATGGCAGGGGTGCAAGCGTCGTGCCCCGTACACCTCTGCCAGCTGCTGAACCCTGCCCAGCTGCTGCTGCTGGCTCTCTGTCAGGCTGGAGAAGAGCTTGTTGTTGCCTGGGTCAGGGTTCCTGCAAGGCAGGTGCAGCAGTTTTAATGGGTCAGACTGGCAGGGGAATGCACCTATGGGGCTGGCAAAGCAATGTTGAATGCACTTGTGTCAAAGCTGAGTCAGCAGTGAGGGAAAATGTCCATTTTCAGGCTTGGCAAGAGCCTCCGCGGAGGCTCCGCGGAGCCTGCAGTAAGTCAAACTACGTAAACCGATCCCCACAGATTGCTGTATTGGTGCCCAGCGTGCTGGTTAATGACAAACCCCTTTTGTGGCTGCCTGTGCGTGGCCATCAGGAGGTATCATTACAATACATTCTTTGTAGGGCAAACAGAATATGACAGGATTCAGCTATTTGCTCAGGCAACGCACCATGTTGCAAAACCCATTACCAACTGTCAGTGGTAGGCTCTACACTCACCAGCCAAACATGCTGCCCTTGAAGTTCACAGACAGCAGGCTGCGCCCTACATCTGTTGCATTGCGCACCCTGGTGGCAAACAACGTAGTGTAGGCTGCAACGTACGTCATGTAGCTGTGGCTTGCGCCGCTGCGGCCTGCCTTGTCCATGTAAAAGCTCCAGATGTCGCTGCGCAGGCTCTTCAGCTGCCGGTGCAGCAGGTAAATCTCTGCTGCTCACAGATAGCGGAAGCTGAGGCTGAGGTTGGGTAAGCTTGCTGCAGCGCTGTTGGCAGGTGGTGCTGTCTTTCCGCCTGCACGCACCAAAGGGGGCCAGAGGGGCACCAACTGAATTTATAAACCGCAGGCTTTAGCATCACAGCTGTAAGCTACTATTACCCATGTTAATTTAAAGCCTGCTACCTACTCACTTGAGAATCAAGGGGACACACAGTATGTGACCCTAGTTAAACCAGCACCCAGCTTTTCCAAAGTTGGGTTAAGCTTTCCAGACATGAGACTCGATGAAAGTGCCCCCAACTCACTCACCAGCTGCTTTGATGTGGTCCCAGGCCTCCTTGAGGAATCCAGCGCTGCTCTCGGCATTGCTCACACAGTCTGCCAAGCCATCACTGCCGGTTGCCGTCCTGGTGTTAGCCAGCTCTTCCACCTGCTGCGGTGTCAGATGCTGCAGATTACCATATGGCAGACACCAGCCATATGCGTTGTTACGTGTGCGGTTTCTCGTGCCTTTGACCACAATTGGCTTGTCAGCTGGTGCTGCCTGAAGCCACTGGAGCACACAAAGGCCAGGGAGAGGCAGGCTGCCATGCAAAGCCCTGAGCAGGTGGCTGGGAGGATGTCTACAGGCTCGCTTGCAACCATAATTCTGCTGGTATTTGGCGTGGTAAGCCTGCAGAAGCAGCAGTGGCATTGCATATTGAGACACCAATGGCTCACTGTCTCATAACCACAATGCTTTAAACACCAAGTCATTACCTGCCATGGACGTGACCTTGGGTTACTGCCATGTGTATTCCGGGGTTTAGCATTGGGCATCAGCAGGGGGCACAGCTGGCCAGCCGGGTAAATTTTAGACATGGGCGTAATCAATGGCAGCACCAGGCCTGCAACGTGCAGTCCCAAGCTGCAAGCTCACACTCGCGTGAATACTAGCTTTTCAGGCCACAGCTGAATGGGACCAGCCTTGCACGTGGGTCGTGTCAGGGTCTAGTGAAGAAAGCACAATGCATAATACAAAAATGCAAAGCATGCAAAACAATTAATGACATCAGTGAGAAACCTTGAGCAAAACACTCTTTTGCATGTTTGAATAAGGGTTTTGGCCCGAGGTCCACTGCCATTACAAACAAGCAACAATTCCTCCTGCAGTTTTTTACAAATTTCTTGTCATACTCGAGCATACCCCCAAAACCAAAATTCAATCATGCAAAACTAGGTTATCATCTGAAAACCTCATCAAACCCTTAATATTTTTGCATGTTTTGCATAATTGAATCATGCAAAAATAAAGGAAGTGAGGCTTTCTCACTGAAGCCCCAAAGGGCCATTATGCAAAAAGGGTTTGTTCCATGTGTTTTACATAGCCATGGTCGCAACCATTGATGGTTACTTCCATGTCCTAACACCTGAATGATACAATCTGCTGCAGTGTGTATATGCTGCCCTACTTACTTTACGGCAACCAGCGCCTGGAGCAGCTCGGCCTGCCAGAACAGCAGCAATAGCACAGCGCTGTTCCAGCGGATTGGGGTACCTCTGTGGCTTGCCTGCTCCTTGGCAGCAGCCCTCTGGGTCTTGCTGGGTCTTCCACGTGGTCACGCAGCAGGGAGCATAATGAGCGGCATCAGCACAGCCACTTTGCTTTACTTTGCTTTACTTTGTACTTTACTTTGTACTTTACTTTGCTTTACCTTGCTTTACTTTGCTTTACTTTGCTTTGCTGCCAGTTGAAACCATCTGTCCTCTGATGCAGCACCGGCAAGCAGCAGAAAACAGCTGCCTTGAGAAGTATCATGGAGGTTAGCAATGTTTGCCCTGCGTACACAAGGGTGCAGGGAGAGGAGGGGAGAGGGAGGGGGCCCACCCTGTTACAAAGCATCTCCAGCACCCCCCAGGGGGATCAGCTACTAGTTTTCTTTATTTTACCTCTCTACCCTCTCCCCCTCTCCTTTGACTGAAGAATAGAGTGAAAGGGGGAGATGCAGGGGGAGATGGGTCCCACCATCCTCTCCTGATCTACATCCCCAGTAAAGGAAGGCAGTGTGGTCTGTATGAGCATCTGCAGTGGTGCAAGAGGGAGAGGGGGAGAGGTAGGGGGCCCCCTTCCACCAAACTATCTCCAGCACCCCTTTAGGGGGATCAGCTACTAGTTTCTTTATTTCAACCTCTCTACCCTCTCCCCTCTCCTTTGACTGAAGAATAGAGTAAACAAGGGAGATGTAGGTGGAGAGGGGTCCCACCATCCTCTCCTGATCTACATCCCCAGTAAAGGAAGGCAGTGTGGTATGTATGAGCATCTGCAGTGGTGCAAGAGGGTGCCTCACCCCCACATAACCATGGAGGTAAAGGATTGCAAGCAACTCACCTCTAGCAGCATACCAGCTGTCCATGATCCGGCTCACGCTGCCTGATGACGCCGGGAACATCAAGCTGACAGTGGCGGTCTTGACTGTGCCATCCGGCAACCGGTAGCGGACCTCAGTGGTTAGGCTGCAGTCCACATCACCAGCGGAGGGGCTGTTGCCGCCATCTGGTGTTTCAAAGACCAGCATGTGACCGAGCTTGAGCAAAGCCAGATACTCTTGAATGACCTTCAAAGCACAAAGATAACACAGTGGGAAGCCTTTGCCGGGAGAGCAGCAGGGAACTGGTGAAATCTGCCAGCTAGCTTCCTGTAGCAGCTTCCTGCAGCTTCCCTTCTCCCCCTTGCCCCCTTCCACCAGCTTCCGAAAACCACCTATGTAAGCCCACACCTCCCATCAAATAAGCAGTGGCATGTTGCTAGCTTTCAAGGCCAACCTCTGCTTGCATTCAGTTGCCCCAACCCCTGAGGTGTCTAGGCGGTATGCTTTCCTCACCCTGCTGTGGTCTCTCGTCAGAGGCTTTGGTTAGACGGGGCACAGGGGGAACATATGTCTGTGCTGGCCAAAGGGAAACCAGGCTGCTGTACTGCAAGCAGCAGAGCGGTGTCCAAACAATCTATGAAACCATCAAATTCAATCTGATGGATTACAGCAAACCATCCTACCAATAGAAGCCCAAGATTCCCTTTCATCAGACTGCGAATATAACGATCTGCTTGTATATGCCAGGAAATCCATAATGAAGATTGAGGGCCCAAGGTGCGCTGTCCCTCACACCTGCCTGCTGTTCTCAAGCAGCCACTCACCTGGTCCTGGACGGTGGTTCCCTTGAGCTCTTTCTCTCCGCGCTGCTGCAGACTGTTGGTGTACACGTCTTCCAGCTGCTGAGGATCTGGACATGTGAGCAGCTTGAGCAAGGCTTCCAAACCGGTTTACATAGGTGCATTATATAAATTCTAGAGAGGAATTTGGAACAAATGTGCGGCTTAGTGGAACAAGTGAAGAAGTAACAACTGTCGGGCCACTTGGAATTTCTAGACTGAATTTAGAACAAGTGTCCACACTAGTGAGAAATGTGGACTTTTTGGTACCACATCTGGACTTCCTGTACTGCCTTTTGGAACAACCGTGCCCTGGTCCCAACTGGCAGCTGGCGGATAAGGGTCTGGCAGCTGGCAGCTGGTGGCAGCTGGCGGAAGAGGGTGCTGGCATCTGGCGGATGGTGGCACTCTGGGTTCCTCACTGGTTGGTAGGGACCCTAGGGGCTCTGAGTTCCTCACTGACAGGAGTGGCAGTAGGGGTTGTGAGGAATTCGACACGTCTTTAGGGACCCCTGGAGACTCTAAAACTGTCACTGCAGTGCTCCATATGTGCACAGGCTGTGTGTGGTTTTCCATAAGTGCACATGTAACTTAAGGAGGTCTCAGGAAGTGTCTACATTTCACACATGGGGTGTACTGACCAGATTTGGGGGTTGGTGGCTCAAATTGGGGGCTTAATTGGCCCAGATCAGGGGGGCGGTTTGGCAAAGAAGGGGGGTTGCTTTTGCATAGGGAAGTCAAAATCTCACTAGAGATAGCTTTCCCCCCCCAAAACCCTTATTTCAAATAGAGAAAAAAGGGAGGTCTGTAAAAAACTGGCTAGGAGGTGGCAGCTGGGGGGTGCTATGTCGGTCCCCCCGATTTAAACAGGGGGTGATTTCAAGGTGTGCTTTTCTCATTGGATTACATGACATCTCCAAGCACCAAAAGCAAATCGGGGGGTTTCCTGCAACTAGTGAAGATCTCAGAACATTGGTTCCCCTTTCAACCCCACATTATGCAGGGCAACACCCCTGATTTTGTGAAACCCCCCAATTCACATCGAGTGTCATCAGTCAGCATAATGAGGCAGCTTCAACTACATGCGCCCCTCAGATTTGGGGGGTTGGTGGCTCACATTGGGGGGTTAATTGGCCCAGATCAGGGGGGCGTTTTGGCAAAGAAGGGGGACTACTTTTGCATAGGGAAGCCAAAATCTCACTAGAAATAGCTTTAAACCCCCAAAACCCTTGTTTCAAACAGACAAAAAGGGGAGGTCTGTAAAAAACTAGCTACGAGGTGGCAGCTGGTGGACGCTATGCCGGTCCCCCCGATTTAAACAGGGGGTGATTTCAATGTGTGCTTTTCTCACTGGAACACATGAAATCTCCAAGGCCCCAAAGCAAATCGGGGGGTTCCCTGCAACTAGTGAAGATGTCAGAACATTGGTCGCGCTATGCACCCTCATATTCTGCAGGGCAGACCCGGGATCTAGAAGGAGTCCCCCGATTTCGACCCCCAACCATCCGTCAGTGAAAGTGACTCACATGCTGGCTTCATTTGGCCCCAATGACCGTATCCGCAATTGTGGCCACTTAGCAGGAAACAAAGGGATCCAAACAAGATAGGTATTCTGAGACTGCCGGCACCTAGGCGGCACACATGCGGTATCCGTCTTGTTGACCAATGTCAACAATGCTGGTAGGTTCTCTGTGACTCAGCAATGAGGCTCAAGGAAGAAATATGCGGTATCTTGTTGCCGACTGTACTAGCAATCCCAACTTAAGACTGTGCTAGTACATGACCTCCTTGCTCATGGTGCACTTGATCCTGGAAGAAACCTATCTATGCAAAATCAACATATTGAGGCTTTGTCATCAGAGCCACAGAGGGCCAACATGCAAAGCTGCTGTAAGTTGTGAGGAAATTCTGAAAGTTTGCCTACGGTATGTATGCGGCTTACCGTGGCAGGATCACTCACTAATCAATGTCCTTCAGAGTGCCATGTTTCTATTTTTGAAGGCTTGCTGAGTTCAGAGAGTAAAGGCTTCAGGGCTACCCCTGGTGAAGGCTTGCTTATTTGAGAATTGAAAGCTTCAGGGCAACCCCTGGTGAAGGCTTGCTGAGTTGAGAACTGAAGGCTTCAAGTATGATACCCCTGAAGGCTTGCTAAGCTGAGATATGCCAAGGTCAGGGACGCATTAGTGCAAGGTCATAGGCTATCTACCTGCAGCCCCCTGGGTCCCTAGCTGTCTCCTTGGAGTCCCCATCGTACCAATGCTTCTCCGTGTGGCACGGCTCCTAATGCAATTGGACTCGAACTGGTGCCGGTGTGCTGCGTTACAACGCATGGAAGCGCGTACGATCGTTCTGATACAGCCTGACATCAAGCGCAGCACGCTAGGTTACATAATCGAGCAAAGCCGTGGTTGATCTGTTGGTCCCAGCCGTTTGAATCGGCGGTTCTGAAGGGCTCAGGCGCTTAATCCCCAGCACTCGCATGAGTAACGTCTTGGTATGTGCACCATGTTTGCTTGTTTTGCTTGGGGGGTGGCCGAGGCTGCCCTTGCTTTCAGGTTATGGTCGATCACAAGAGTAGACATGCTTAAACATGAGTGGTGAATCAAGACATGAGACTGGACTCTGAAGGTTAAGTGCTGCTGCGTGTTACAAGGACATGCATGGCCCACTTGTGGCTACTTGGCTCGGCCTGGAATATCGAGCCTCCAACTACACCGCAGGGCCATATGTTTCATTAGAGTGGGCTCTGCTACGTGAACTCAAATTGCGGCAGCAACCAGACCTCGACCGGAGCAGTGCTGAGCCGCAAGCCTAGCGTGACTGCGTGACCGCAATCGGTCGAGCCCCACGACACAAATTCACGGTGAGGCAGCGGAACCATCTTTGGCCTAATCTGATCACGCAACTATCCTGGATGCTCGGAATGGCACAGTGAGTGACTTACTAAATTGATTTCGCGCCACAAATGCACCCAAGGCCCGCCATTCGCATCGAACGCGACCCGTTTCCGCACACGTCCGCCAACCAGACATCCGCCAAACTAAACCATCGTCACCCCCTCAATACTAAGCACATATGTGTCACCCACTGCAAGCTCCTTTTTGTCATCGTGTACTCCGCTCCCTTTTCTCATGCTGCCTCTCAAACGAAACAAGGCGTGGCACTAACTAAACTAAAGAGCTGGCTAGCCGTCAAGTCCACAACAATGCCGTTTGCACACTCCAACACCAGCTGGAAGCAATCCCATACTCCACTTCGAGCTCTAATGCTACCACACCACATGCAGAAGCTGAATGACGTACCTCCTGCTGCTGCTGTTTGACCCAATGTTTCACCCACTACTGCTCCAACCCTTCTGCTGCTCCTTCACAAATAAACCAACAAACAGAAAATCCCGGTGTGGCTACACACAAGGCAGCTAGGTCGAAACGACAACACACACCGCGGTCATTTATCACTGATTTCCCTACTCAACTGAAAAGACACCCGGCCCCTGGGCTCACTTACACCCACAATACCATCTCCTCCCGAGACCCCTACGTGCTCAACTCGGTGGCTCCAAAGGAGCAGAAGAACCCTTCTCTCATGTGAGGGCAACAGCCTAGCCTACAACTACTGCAGCAAACTGCTGTTACCCCGGGACCAAGCCTTGGTCTGAGTGAAGACCAGTATGTTAGTTGGAGCTAAACATGCAGGCGTTCTGCTGTCCTCCATATGGCCAGCCAAATGACCAGCGAGTAGGCAGACCCAGTCCACACCCATCTCCCGTCCTCCAGCAAACCCCTCCTTCCTGCTAGGCTGGTTGCTCCAAAGGAGCAAAGAAAATTCAAATAGCGTCCTTAACAGCTCTTAAGGCCGCCCTGCTAAATTCAAAGCAAGTGGCCCCCCCTCCACGGAGAATGCCTCCTTTACCAACGTGGCTCCAGGCTGCCTGGGGTCAGGTTGCTATGGTAAAGGAGGCATCCCCCCCTGAAGATGGGGACTCGCTATTATAATTAATCAGCGCGGTGTCTGTAGGAGCTGTGTGATGTCATCAGCCTAAAACTGCAGCAACTGCTGCTGCCCCTTGAGGACCCCCCCCCCCCTGGGCTCTGTTCCCACACCACCATCTCCTCCCCCCTTCAGCTGCTTTGAAAGCCACCAACCTACAACTCACACAGGCAACTGCTGCTGCTCCTAAGCCCAAACGCCAAGTCCATTACCCACACCACCATCAGCTCCTGTCGCTGCTACTGCTGCTGCTGCTACTGGTGATAGGGCACGGCTGCTGGTGACATACACCAGCAGCATGTTGTAGCGGAAGAAGCGGTACCTGCTGCTGCTGCTACTACTGCTGGCAACCAGAACAACCAACTTGACAGTCTGGAACATGCAGCTGGGACATGAAGCTGAAGCCCACCCGGTCCTGCCTCCCTTGCACCCCTGCTGCTGGTGAAGGCCTGAAACTGAGCTGCTGGGCTAATCAGAAGAAACAGGTGCAATAGAACCCAGCCCTGCACCAGTTGCTGCTGTTTGCTAGAGGACACCTAGCAACAGGAGAGCAAACGGCATCCCTTCACCACTACCAGCAGCAGCAGCAGCAGCAGCTCATTAACCCCCTACACAGCCCCCGCCCCAGCAGCAGAAGCAGCTCCAGCCCCCGCCCCAGCAGCAGCAGCAGAAGCAGCAGCAGCTCCCGCCCGCATCATCACGATCACCACCGCTGCTGGCGCAGAAGCGACAGCGTTAGCTACAGCATCAACAGCAACACATGGCAACTGCTGCTGGGAGCAGCAGCAGCAGGAGCAGCAGCAACAGTACCGCTCCTGAGCACTGCCGTTGCTAACACTGCTGCTGCTGCTGCTCCTCACAAGTACCTGCTACTACACCACCTGGACACGCCCCCCACCCCTTCCCCCGCTACGTTCTGGGCACCCACCCACCATGCTGCGGCGCCACCTCATTGCCCCCCCAGTGAGTTTGCTGCTGCTATTGACATAACAGCATGCACTGCCCCTGCTTGCATGGCTGCTACAGTCACTGCTGCTGCTGCTACAGCTGCTGCTGCTGTTGGTACTGCTACAGCTGCTGCTACAGCTGTTGGTACTGCTGCTACTGCTGTCGGCAGGCCTACCAAGCAGAACCAGCAGCTTGCCTCTGTGCATGCTTCACTCTTCGTAACAGATGCAGCAACAGCAGCAGCAGGCATACAAACTGCTGCCGCTCCTGCTGCTCCTGTATCTTCTCCCCACAGCTCAAACGCAGCAGCAGCTCACCACCCCATGCTGCTCTGCATGACCTTCCACCGCCTGCTGCTGTTGGTGCCAGGATTTAGGCAGAAAAAACAGCCGTAGGGTCCTAGGCTAGGCTAGGCTAGGCTAGGACCTTACAGCTGTTACTTCTGCCCACACTCCTGCTACTTTTGCTGCTGCTGCTCCCTCGGCTTCAGAACATTGCTCATCTAGCCGCAAGTGCCTTCCACCCCCTGCTGCTGCTGCTGCTGCCCAGACTCCTGCTGCTGCTGCTTCCTCAGCTTCCAAAGGACTGCTCATCTACCTTCCGCAAGCCCCCCCCCCTCCCCTGTTGCTGGTGCTGCTGCTGCTCCCTTCCTCAGCTGCGCATCTCTCCAGCCAACCTCATTCCCAACCCACTGCCAACTCCTTGAAATGCTTGGTCCTCATTGCTGCTGCTGCTACTGCTCCATTGCAGCTGCTGCTGATCCTCTGCTCCTGCTGCTGCTCCCATGGCTCCACCCCTCCTGCTCCTGCTGCTGGCATCCCTCCACAATGCTCCTCCTCCTGCAGCGGCTGCACCCCTGCTGCTACTGCTGCTGCTGCTCCCCTGCTTTTGCTTCTGATTTCCCTCCACACTGCTGCTGCTGCTACTGCACCCCTGCTGCCGCTACTGCTGCTGCTGCCCTGGGTTTTAAAGGAAGGCCAGGGGCTCCACCATTAGCAGCAGCTGCGGGTTCTTCCACTCCCTGTCTTGTCTGCTGAGCCGCGCCCCAGCCTTAAGCCCTGCTACCCTGAGCTCTAACCCTGCAGTCTTGTCTGCTATGTCGTAGTTGGCTGCGACCTTCCCGCCGCCGAGCTTCTTGCTGATGCCAACCAACGGCCCCTTGCGGTCAAAGTCGTGGGTCAACTCTAGGGCCCAGCCGTTGATGTGGTGGCGGACCTGCTCCTCGTCAAGGGCGGGCACGAGGAAGTTGTACAGGCGCTGGCTTAGAGGGATGCGCCAGAGGATGCCGGGGATCTTATACTCCAGGTTGTAGTCTACGTAGTCAGCTATGCAGTTGGCGATGCGGCCGAGGTCTAAGCTGGCACCGACGCGGGTAGATGCCATGAGCTGCCTCCGGCGTAGCTCGTGCTCTACGAAGAGGCTGTGGCGAGCACCGTCGTCCGTGGGAACCTCCACCACGTGGGTGCTCTCATTGTAGACATCATCTCGCCATTCCGGGCCTGGGAAGGACACTGCTGCCCGCACTCGTGCTGCACGATCTATGGGGTCGACGTTCACTGCTACGGTAGCCTTTTCCGTCAGGGTCTCCCCCGACCAAGCAAGGGAGAACTCGGGCTTGCGCTGCTTGAAGTCGTAGCTGACTCCTATGTATTGATCCTCTGCGTACTGCTGAGCAAATGCGAACTTCAGGCTGGCAAGAGCATTGCCGATCACTGACTGTGCCCGGAGGGGTGCGTCATTGCCGCTCTTGTAAGAAAGGTTGGATGCAGAGATATGGAACGCGTAGTCCTTACTGCGTAGGTTCAGGCCCAGGTCCCCTAGCCCCTCAACTACCCGGCCATAATCAATCTGCTCCTGCTCATCGTACCCCCGCCTGACAATGAAGTTGCCTCTAGCAGCTACACACTGGCTGGTCTTAGTGCCATGCCCGAAGACTGCCCCTATGTTACGCCAATCCCATGGGAGGAAAGTGGCTCCCTGGATAAAATCAAGCTTGTTTTCGGTAGTCATAGCAACCAGACGAGAAGCAATTCGGCAACACCGCAGCCCTCCTACAAGCACAACATCTCGACCACGACAGGCAAGCTAGCCACTGGATTATCAGGATCCAGGAGCACCTTGGAAGTCTGCCCCGACACCTCTGCATTGCACGACGGCTCAAGATTGTACAGCCAGGGTACAACATGGCTGGACCCTCCAGAAGTGCCACGGGTGACACAGGTAGGAAGTACGGCTCAAGTTCAGCTGGATCGCTTGATGGCCATGGGTGATAGAGTATCTGATTCTTACGTAGGGTGGGAGAGCAGGATAAGGCTTGGTTGACGCGGTGTTGTCCGATCGCACCGAGGCACCACCCTTGTATTTTGCCTATGTAGAGCCGCGCCCAGCTTCTGATCTAGGCTGTCGCGATGTTACGAAAACAATCAGAACGTGTCCTTAGGCAGGCGCTGCTATCTGCATGTCGAGGCTTTAGCTCATCTGTAGCAGTAGCAGATGCAGCAGCCGGCCGGTTCCCAAATTGGCTAGGAGGGAGCCAACGGCGGGTCACAGCACCTCTTACGCAGCCTTTACCTGGCCTAGGAGCAGTTGGCTATGATGCTCCCCCTTCAGTACCTGTTACAGAGGTCACCACCCTTAGCAACGGCGTCAGGATCGTCAGTGAAGCCTCAACGGTGAGGCACCACCCGTAGCACCCCTCGCGGATTTAGCGCTTGCTTCATGCAAGCTAATGAAATGTTGTTTGCGACAGGGTCCTTTAGCTAGTCTTGGCATTTACGTCAACGCCGGCAGCATCTACGAATCTCCAGCTACTACAGGTGGGGTGCAAATTTGATCTATTTAAGAGAGAATTTCATCACACATCACCGCAACATGGATTATTGTTACTGGAAGGCAATGGATCTAGCAGCAGCAGGACATGAAGCCGAGTAGACCCCTAGCAACTACAACAGCAGCAGCGGTTGTGCCAAGCTGCATGGGCAGGAGCTGTAGCAGCAGCATTTTGATATGCAGACGAGGTGAAAACATTTTAATTGAAAGCATGCTAGAGTCATCAGAGGCATGCAGTCGCAGGCACAGCAACAGCAGCCATGGCTCGCTGTACCATAGCCAGTAGCTTTATGACCTGCAGCTTTTTGATTAAATTAACCAAAATTAAACTAACCAAAATTAAATTAACCAAATTAAAGAAAGGTGGGAGAGGACGGGAAAACCCAAAAACAAATGCAATAGGCCCTCACCTCAAGCTGTGACAATAACGACGAGGTGGATTAGAAAGGAACAGCAAGAACAGCAGGAGTGCATTGGGCTTGCTGCCGCCAGCAGGTTGGATTGCCCTGTAAATGCAATGGAATCTTCTTGATGAGCATCCATTGATAAATGAGGACCTTTGTAATAGATTATGATCTAAGACCCTTTCAAAGTGTTAGCATGAGAGCACACTTCAAGCAGCAGCATACCTCAAAAGCTTACCAAGTTTGTATCAGCAACTTAATATAGTTGAGATGGCTTAGCTAAGACTCAGGTTTAGCATGGCTTTCGTTGCTATCCTCAAACTGTGGCCCACATCTAGCCCTAACATAGCCGAGTCCATAAAGTCTAGAACAGCTGGGTTTAGATAGGTAGATGTTTTTTTACGGATTTGGTGATACCCTGATTTCTTCCGCTTGCTGCTTTTCTGACAGCTTGGGGTGCATGGCTATGGCACTTTGCTATAGCATATTGTGAGAGTTGGCAAGGACAGTTCCTTGATAAATCTACCGTAGAATGAATGGTGAAGGAAGAAATTAGACTGAAAAGTAGGCTTAGATGGAGTGCTGCTGATACAATTGTATCTGATATCAAAATCCATTTGTACCTATGCAGGTTCATCGGCATTGTTAGAATGCCTGGCTTTTAAATCCACCAAGCACAGAGACAGCCTCACTATCATGAAAGAGGTGAGAATGGGGAGGAGGAGGCAGTTGTAGCACTTACTTGTATGAATATATGTCAAGACGTTCATAGGGGCCGGGCAGATGGGGGCTTTAGGGGTCTGGGAGTTGGGTGGGTGGTCTCAGGGGGGTCATCTGTATATTACCTCATGGTTTTTTAAGAATCTTGAGGAGGAACCCTGAGTATGAAGATGAGGACCTTAACCAAAGCATTGGAACAGCTACTGCGGCTGTACGCTACACAGACGAACCATAGGCCCCACAACTCTTGAGTTGTTGCAATGGTGGTGTTGATGTGTGCAGGTTGAGTTGATAGGAGCATGCAGATCTGTACCTTTACAGTCCATGTATGTATTGTCAAAATCCAATCTCTGCCATAGTAGAATTGCCATAGGCCCTGCATCTCTGAACTTGCTACAAAATTGTTGTTAATGTGTGCAGGTTGAGTTGATAGGAGCATGCACATCTGTAATTTTACAGTCCATGTATGTATTGTTAGGGTCCAGTCTTTGCCATAGCAGAGATGCCATAGGCCCCGCACCTCTGAAGTAGTTACAAATGTGTTGTTGATGTGTGCAGGTTGAGTTGATAGGAGCGAACATCATGGCCAATGCTGCAAGAGAGCAGGTGAGGGGCTGGGGAATGACGCGGCAGCAGGGGGCTGTACTGCTGCATGGGGTGGGGGGCAGTACAATGGTAGTGAGATTGCAGGCAGCAAGCAGTACAGGATGGTATGGGTGCAGTTCTGCGGGGCTGTACTGCTGCTGGGGAAGGTAGTTAAAGGGCAGTACCAAAGCAGTACAGGCGCGCTTGCAACATGGTAGAGTTCTCCTCAACTTCTTGCAGTGTAGAACGACAGCAGTACAATGGTACGCAAGAGAGGCAGTACATCGCAGTCACGCAAACATGCTGTGTGTGGGGATGCCCAGGTCGATTAGTGAGACCAAGAGCATGGGGAATTTGAGCCTTTTGAGGTACACATTGGCAGCAGCAATTTACGGAGGGCTGTGGATTGTTGGTGAGCTGGGGTCTCGTCCAGCAGTCCATCATATTGAGCTTTCCTCTTGGATATCAGAATAAAGATGAGTCATTTTTGATTGTGCTTCTCTGTGTGAGTGTGAGTGTGTATTTCAATTTTACTTACACTGCCATGGATTGTCTGGATTGTCCAAAGTTAAAGATTTGAATGATGAGGATATATCCCGCTTTTTGTATGCTTGTGTGTATGCGTGTGGTTCAGGTAAGTTACACCATGGGTTGCCTCGTTAGTGTCCCCTTATGGAGGGCATAGACTGTGTGGGAGCTGGGGTGGCTTCTAGCAGGTCCATCATATAAAGGTTTTACAGTTTGGCGGACAAAGTATTGATAAAGCTTTGTGTTCTGGTTCTTGGGTGTGTGTTTCAGATGACACAGGATCCATGGATTGCGTGGATTTTGGAATCTGAATCTTTCAACCATGATACACGTCTTGAATCCACTTTCATAGTACTTTTGCTTCTGTGTGTGTGTTTCTCCAGATGAGTTAAGAGAGTTACACCATGGACATCCCCATTACCGCATCGTCTATCATTGATTTTTAAAAGCGTTTAATACTATTAACATGCGTTATTGTTGTTATTACTACAGCGTTCATGGAGAGCTCTAGATTGTGGGTTGCCCTCCAGCCGTTCAATCACAAATTAGCTCATGTCTCAGGAGAAAAAGTGTCAATAAGTCGCTGATAAGACATCCGTGAACCACTTTTGTTGCGCGTGTGTGTTTCAGATGAGTTACACCATGGATTGTCTGCGCACCCACTTGTCTGCTGCCCTGGAGCTGTTAGCTGATTGTGTGGTCAACCCGGCCTTTAGGGAGGGGGAGATGGAGGAACAGAAGATGCGGCTGGCAATGATGCTCAGCTCACCGGATATTGCGCTCACACTAATGCCTGAGGTGTGTATGTGGGTGGGGGGGGGGGGTCTGAGGTGTGCGTGGGGGGGGGGGGGCTGAGGAGTGGATGGGCCTGAGAGGGGGGGGGGACGGGGAAGGGGGGCACAATGGGGGCGAGGGAGCCAGGCAGGTCGGGAAGAGGCGAGGGGCGGGGGTCCGTGCACTCACACATATGTCCAAGGTGGAAGGGGAGGAGGGGGGCAAGGGAGGAGGGGGTTTGAGGTGAGGGGAGGGGGGGGAGGGCGGGGAGAGTAGGAGGCGAAAAGGAGGGGGGTGCAGCACATATGCCATGATGCTCAGCTCACGTGATATTGCACTCGCTCTAATGCTTGAGATGAGGGGGGGAGGGCGGGGGAGCCAGGCAAATGGGAAAGGGGGTGCAAAAGGGGGGAAAGCAAGGCTTGTGGGGGAAAGGGGGTGGAGGGGGAAGGAACAGAAGGGTAGAGATGGGGAGGGGAAGGTGAAAGGGGGAAGAGGAGGAGGAGCAGTCACTCTCATACCTGAGATGGTTCAGGGGAGAGGGGGGAAGGGGAGGCCGGGGGGCGGAGGGCGAGGCGGAAGGGGGGGAGGAGGGTGGAGTTAATGTATTCTCACGCATGGCGGAGGTGGGGAGAGGATTGGGGTGGGGGCAGGGAGAGCAGAGACGAGAGAGCGGGAGGGGAGTGAGTGCACACTTCCTTGTCTGAGGTCGGAGATGGGAAGAGGGGACGGGAAGGGTGGGTGGGGGAAAGGGGATGGGGGCCATGAGGGTTCAAGAGAAGAGGAAGAGAAGCGGAAAGGGGAAGCGAGTGGTAGAATGGGGAGCTAGGGGCGGGCATGTGGGAGGGGAGCAGGGTACGAGGGTGTGAGACGGGATGGGGGGGGAACAAAGACAAAAGGCAGGATATGGGCTGGGTGGGTGGTGGAAACATCAAAGAAGAACTTCTAATACAACTACCCAGCTTCCCTTTCGTACTTTTGAAATGCCTGGATTATATTTACAATAACCTGACATCTCCTACAAGAAGACCCGTACTGCCCTGCAACGCTTGGGGTTTCGGGTCCCCACCAGGCCGGTACAGTGGGCGCACAGAAGTCAGCAAACAGTCTGGGGCAGGGCTCCTCCTTTGCTCACATTAGCGCACCATCGACAAGAGGCCAGGCAGGGTAGATGAATACTATTGTATTGAGGTGGCATTTTCATGACGTTGAACTGCTACCCCCCCCCCCCCCCCCCCAAGATAACGGGGGGGCCTTTCTTCACAAGCTTATGCTCCCCCCCCCCCCCAGAATTCCATTATTCCCACCCACTGCATTCGCTGACGAGGTTGCTGATACTCACTTTTACCCCCCCCCTGCCCTGCAGCTATTAATGCGTGAGGTTTACCATGGCGCCCTCTCCCACCCCCTTATACCCTACCCCCCAGACCTCTCCCACATAACCCCACAAGTCCTCCACCAATTCATCCAAGATCATTACACGGGCCCACATATGGTCTTATCAGGCGCAGGCGTCAACCATCAACAGCTCGTAGATCTAGCAGCACCTATGTTAGAAAACGTCCCGAGTGGGGAGGGGGCAAAGGCAGCAAATCAGCAGCAGCAGCAGGGGGAGGGGGTAATCCCGCCGCCTCCGGGGAGTCGTGGGGTTTTGCGACCGTATCAAGACCCTCCATCGGATTATGTTGGGGGGTTGGTGCATATGCCGGGGTCGTTCCCCCAGGCCAATATGATCCTGGCGTTTGAGTATGCTGGAGGGTGGAGGGATATTCAGGTGAGAGATCTTGAGGGTTTTGAGGGCCAGGCAGTTAGGGTTTAGGGTCTAGGTCGGGCATCTTGGGTTTTATGGGGTTTAGGGTCCAGGGTCCAGACATAAGATGCTGCAGGCAGTTGCGCTGTAGCATCATTTGAGTCTGCTGGTGGGTGGAGAGATATACAGGGGAGTGCATATTGAGTTTTAGGGTTTTGGGGGTTGGGTTTAGGGTTTAGTGTTTAGGTCGGGCATCTTGGGTTTCAAGGGGTTTTGGGTTTCAAGGGGTTTGGGGTAGCAGGCACAGGCTGCTGAAGGGGGAAAGGAAGTTGTGCGTTAGCATGATTTCAGTCTGAAGGGTGAAGAGATATCCAGGTGAGAGACCGAGGATTTTGAGGGCTGGGGTTCATGGTTTAGGGTCTAGGTCGGCCATCCTGGGTCTCATTGTGTTTAAAGTCCAGACATTAGCTGCTGCAGGAAGTTGTGTTCTAGCATTATTTGGGTATGCTGCTAATTGAAGGGACAGCCAGGTGGGAGATTGAGGGTTTTGAGGGCTGGGGGTTTATTTTACAGGGTTTAGGAGCTAGCTGATGCATCTTGTGTCGTATGGGGTTCAGGCTAGCAGGCATTTGCTGCTGCAGACTGGTGGGTGGAGAGACCTCCAGGTGAGTGCTTTGATTTATAGGGGTTTGGGGTGGAGCGGTAGGGTTTTGGCATTTGTGGAGCAGTAGGGTTAAGCTTACAGGATGGGGCTGGAGGTGGAGAGGGTGTGGGGGATGGGGGTGGAGAGATATTTTAGCGGTGGAGGGTTTTGGGGCTTGGGGTTAGGGTTTACGGTAGCAGGGACTAGCCGCTGCAGGCAGTTGTACTCCAGCATATGAACAAGCTGGAGGGTAGAGAGATATACAGTGGGTCCATGTTGGGGTTTAGGGGTAATGGGGTGGAGAGGTAGGGTTTTTGGCTTGTAGGGTTTAGGATTTCAGGGGATTGTGGCTCTGGGTCAGGCATACCTGGTAGCTTTGTTTGGTGTACGCTAAGGAATGGAGAGACAACAGGTTTTAAGGGTGGGGTTCTTGATGAGGGAGGGGGTGGGGTGGGATGGGAAGGGGAGGGGAGGGGAGGGCAGTGGGAGAGAAGGGAAGGGGAAGGGTGTGTGCACAAACCAGGGGCATAGGGCCAGGGAAGGAGAGCGTGTGAGGGGCGGGGATGAGGGGGTGACCCTGGTGAGCAATCAAGGGTTTTGAGGGCCTGGCCTGGGTTTTAGGGTTTACGTTCTGCATCTTGGGTCTGTTAGGGTTTAGGGTAGCAGGAGGGGAAGGTGCAGGAGGTGGGGAAGAAGGGGGGGGGGGGAGGGGAGGAGAGGTTATGGGGGCCGGGAGAGGGGAGGAGAGGGTTGAGGGAAAGGGAGGGAGGGTGGAAACATAGGGGGAGGGAGGTGGGATTGCCGAAGGGCGTTCAGCATGTAGACGTTTGGAGGGGAGGAGGGGGGGGGGAGGACAGATATCCCAGGTGAGCGATCAAGGGCTTTGGGAACTGGCGGGTTAGGGTTTAGGGTCTAGCTCAGGTGTGAGAGGGTTTAGGGTTGCAGAGACCGCTGCTGCAGGCGCTTCCACTTCAGCATTTGAGTATGGTGGGAGATGGAGGGATGTCCAGATGGGTTGAGAATGGGAAAAGGGTTGAGGATCCAGGAGGTAGACCCCTTTCTAGCATAGAGGGTTCAGGGTGTGTGCTTTCATGAACTGTAGCTGTGTTTTGTGGGTGATGGGAGGGAAAGGCGTCCAGGCAAGAACACTCTATTTCAGGGTTCCTGGACTTTCATGTAGAAACGTAGGGTTCAGATTTAGGAGGTTGCATGATCAGGTGAACCAACCTCCTCATGCTGCCAGATGCAGCAACTTCAGCATCTGTCTTTAGCCAGTACCATACAATCCATATCGCTCCTTGAAAGCAAACTCTTCTGGTTTTTCAGTTTGATGCAGTGGGCCGTCCTTGTGGTAAGGAAGACTCACAAGGTCTCCTGCCAGGAACTTTTTGGCCAGAAAGCTTGGACATTCACCGCTTTTGTAGGGCTTTGTGGTGATGACAGTGCTCCTTTACCTCATGGGTGGTGGCAGCAGCTTCACCAATAGCAGTCCTTTGCTTAAATGTCATTGATCATAATGTTGTTTCTGCTCCTGCTCGGAACCGGCAGTCTTTGTGCTTTTACCTGCAGGCCTCTCCGCTTGCGAGAAGTGTACTGTCTTGTACACTGCTAGTGAATTCCTTCCGACATGTCTTCCCTCAATGCAATTATGTTTCATGTTCCTGCAGGGCTCTGTGGTGATGACGGTGCTCACATACCTCATGGGTGGCGGCAGCAGCTTCAGCAGTGGGGGGCCCGGCAAGGGCATGCACTCCCGCCTCTACACCCGCGTCCTCAACAACTACCACTGGTGCCACAGCTGCGCCGCCTTCAGCAACACGCAGAACAACACCGGCTTACTCGGCATCCAAGCGGCCGCGGAGCCGGCGTACGCGAAGAAGATGCTCGACGTCATCTGCGGCGAGCTGGAAGTGCTCACGAGCCCGCCACCGGCCGACCAGCTCGAGCGCGCGAAGGCTATGAGCATAAGCTTGATACATAATGCGCTCGAGAGCAAAGCGGCGAGCGCGGAGGACCTCGGCCGGCAGTATTTGACGTACGGGCATAGGGTGAGCGGCGCCGATTACGTGCAGATGATCCAAGCGGTGTCGCCGAAAGCGATCGCGGAGTTCACGCAGCGGCTGCTGGCGTCGCCCCCGAGCTTGGTGTTGTATGGGGATGGGACGGAAGAGGTAGCGGATTATGAGAAGCTGAGTCAGCGGTTTGAGCCGCGGCGGCAGGCGTTGGCGGATGGGGGGAGGCGGCAGCGGGCGGCACCAGGGTTCTTAGAGCGGCTAAGACAGCAGGTTGGGAGGGGCTGAAGTGTTAGCAGTGGTGCTGGTGATGTGCTGCGGCAGGAGGGAGGGGTGTACGTGACAAGCAGTCGACGGGAGGGATATGCCGTAGACGTCCTCATCAAAATGTCTGATGCATCTAGTGCACGGGTTCACCTCGAGCCGCAGAGGCAGCCATTGGCGGATGGGGGTAGGGGACAATGAGTGGCATCAGAGTTCTCATGGCGGCTGCGGCAGTGGGCTGGAGGGGTTCAAGAATCAGTAGTAGTGCCGATGGTGGGTTGTGGCCGGAGGGGTGTAGGCGGCAGATAGCAGGAGGGACAGGCGGCAGCCGTCATCAAAGATAGTCAAGCGGTCAGCAATTTAGGAGGTGCTGAGAAGCTTATTGCGGCGGGAGGGGTTGGAGCCGCAGCGGCAGGGGTTAGCAGGAGCGGGCGGGATGGCAGCGGGCTGCACCAGGGTTCTTATGGCGGCTCAGACAGCAGGTTGGGAGGGGTTGAGAAATAAGCGGTAGTGTCGATAATGGGCTGGGGCAGGAGGGGCGCAGGCAGCAGGTAGCGGGCGAAAGGCAGCAGATGTGATCAAGATGATTGAACCGATCAGCTGGTTGGGAGGTGTCTGATGAATCCTCGCGCTGCTGCTGTGGCAGTTCCTGGGTAGCAGCTGCACGCATTTGCAAAAGGAAGTCCTATTGAGGCGAGGTGGCTCGAAGTCGATTGCTAGTCAGTCCTATGGTCCCGTACTGCCAAAAGTTGCCGGACAGCCATCCATTTGCGGTTGGAGGCAGAGGCAGCCAGTGCGCCAGGATTCATGGAGCCATTAGGACAGCAGATCAGCAGTGGTTGAGGAGTTATCTGGCACTGTCTGTGGTGGTTTTGGATGCGGGGGTGAGAGGGGCCCATCAGACCGTAGCAAGAATTGTCAGCTATGGAAGGTCACTGCTGCGGCATCCCTGCTACTACAGTAGCATCAACCAGCTGAGTCATGACCTTTGGGTACCAGCATGGTCATCATTCCGCACGGCTGTGAAGTTGACTAAACTTTACAGTGGTGAATGATGACTATACTTGCATCCAAGGTGCCTGCAAGGCTGGTTCGATCCGTGATGGCAGCCACTGTCAGATGTGGGGCAGAGGCAGCGGGCGGCACCATGGTTTTGGAGCGGCTTGGGGGGCGTGTTAGGAGGGGCTGAAGAGTCAGCAGCAAGAGGGTCCGTGTGGGCTGCGGCAGGAGGGGTGTTGGGGGCAGACAGGGCATGGGGTTTTGGAGCAACCAGCAGCTTGGGATGCGGTGGAAGATTACTGCTGCAGGGGTCATCCCTCAGTGAGATGCTGCAGCAGGTGCTAGCGGATGGGGGGAGGCTTAGCAGGCTGCCATGATGCCGCTGATACAGCATGCTGGGAGGGGTTCAAAATGCTAGCAGAGCATTAGTGATTGACTAGCTGCGGCATGAGGGATGTATGCAGTGTGTTTGGTTGTTTCAGCCTAGCTGCTTTGATGCAGCCACACCTTCACTATTTCTTGTTTGTTTGTTTGTAGGCAACCGAGGGCTTCAAGGTAGGGTGAAGGGTTTAGGGTTAGGGTTCAAGGGTATCAGGCCGTGCTGAGATGGACTCAGACTATTGCTACAGCAGGGGTTTAAGCTGAGGCGGCACGTGCTAGCGGATGCGGGAAGGGTAGAAGGGGGCCTCAATGCTGGAGGGAGAACGGTGATTGATGGGGTCATTGTGTATGGAATGTTTGAATCAGGATGGATCAATTTCTGTGCTTGTGTGCTGGGTGATTTAATCTAGCAGATGCTGCTGCCGCGGAGTCTGCTTCACCCATTGCTGCTAGGCGGTTGCTGCCAATTGCTGCATGGCTACGCGGACACACAAAATATACACAGATGGCACATGACGAAATGACCCCATTTGATTAAAGTGGGGCGCCAGCAGGGTGAACGCTGATGGGTCCAATGGCTTGCCACCAGGCTAAATGTGATCTGTAATGGTACTGATCATACACCACTGCGAAGCTTTTGGCTCGTGTGCCACCTGCCACATGCAAAGTCAGCCCCACATACATGTCAGTATAGTGGTATGGATTCCATTGTTTTTGGACCCATCCGATGGTGTGTTTGGTCGTTTCGACCTAGCAGCCCTTTGCGGTTGCCGCACCTTAAATTTTTGTTTGTTTTGTTTTCAGTTGCTTGTCCAGCAACCATCCAGTGACGAGACATGCACACTTCTACTGAGTGATATATCAAACATATACCGACTCTGTTGCAACCGCACTACCCTAGACTGGTATGAGGTCGGTTCATGTCATCAAGATTATCCATGCCAGGAATTGAACCTGGGTCTCTCTGCCCATTTGGGTAGGCATGACAGGCGCAATGACTGCTCCTGCGTAGAGAGTGCTCTAAGACATACATGCATAAATACTCACATGTCAGTTCACTATGATGCATACCAGCTGCTCTAGCACCTAATATAATTGCTGGAGTCACCTGGCCTTGTAATGTAAAACCCAAGTTGCCACTGCTGGTGCTTCAGCACATGGATGCAAAGCTATGCAGTGCCGGGTGCTTACCACGGCTCGTCAGCCCCATAATGCCACACTGCAGCCCTTGCTCCTGATGCAAAGCCCTGAGCAACAACTAGAAGCCTGCAGGCTGTAATGTGAAGCTTGGTAATGTGATACAAACATGCTGGAAATGGATAGGTGGCATGATTTCCCTGATAAAGTATGCAGAATGCAGATGGTTCCTCACAGCACTCCCCTTGTTTGACTAGCATTTGACCAATCACTGCAGCTATCAGACTAAACAGTATGCATCCTACTCAGTACACAATGCTAGCCTGTTGTGGGCTGGTGACACCAGTAACCAAGACGTGCCTTTGGCTGACTCTTGTACTAGCAGGAAGCTGCAGTAGCTACATTACTGTCTTAGCAGCCAATACAAGAGACGCAACATGAGCTGACATGAAGCTGCTACAATCTGCCTTGACCTAGCGACTGAAGCTAACATCATGCTACTCACATTGCAGCCGGTCAAGTTCTGTATGGCTGATGTGAACGGCATGAGCTTATGGCATTAAAGCTGACACGGTCTCAGAGCATTCCTACCAACTGCAGGGACTAATGGCTGTGTCCTCGGCCTAAAGGCCAGCTGCCACTCAGCGGCTGGTCGCTATCGTCGATTCTCTTGTTATAGGCCTCCGGGATCAAGACTGAATGCCAGCAGCTACCAGTAGAACTGCCAAAGGGTTCACCTGCTGTACGACGCCTTCGAAAAGAAGTGAAGCCAACAGCGACGTGGTCGCGTCACACCACAGCACGATGCCACGCCCTGTGAACGACACCCTCTCGTCAGTTGTCACGCAGCAGGCAATCCACAAGCCTGAGCTGTCAAGCTACTCTTTACAAGACAATGACCACGTCTGACACACTCTGCAGGCCTGTTTGGCTCTTATATACTTCGCGGCGATAACGCCATGTACAGCCGGTGACAAGCAACCCACTGAAATGGCTACAACGACAGCCAATATAACTGTAAGAATACCACTGCGTCAAGGTTATGAAGCTGTCATTAAGCTGTCCTGCACACCACCAAGCTGCCAGACGCTGACACAAGCCCAGCGCTGGTCTGGTGACCGCACGCACTATAGCAGAAAGACTGCATGCTCCAACCAACTACAAAGCACTAAACTGCACTGCTAACTGCTGCACAGGACAGCAAAGCTGTCCATAGCCCGTCCCAGCCTAAGAACGACCCTGTTCAGGCTGGAAACATACCCCAAATACCCCACACAGCAGCTCCAGAGGCCACTCACAGTTCGTACTTCCGTCCAGTTCGTCCAGGCCTGTCCATTTTCCCACAATGGCCAACTGACGAGCAATCAGCCTCACCATGAGCCCTTATGACCGCTCTCTATCAGATAACCCTAATCAAATATGATAACTGCCCAAGTAACCACTTCCTAGAACTGATTCCAAACATTGTCATCACTGCAAGTGCACATGGAATCCTCCAAAGGGTGAATGCATAACTCCATGACCCCATTATACTAATACGAGACCTAAGGAGCTCGCCCATGTCGTAGTACGAAGCCACTGGCCCAGGACGAACACCTAAAGGCCAGCTCGTACTCTGGTCCAACATGAGTCACACAAGCTTGAACATGCAAAGACTGTTTGCCCCAACCTCTAAACAATGCACTCTATGCTCCCAATGTTCTCACTTTCCAAGGTATGCCGTTGCCCTGCCTCATAAAGGCACTAGCAAGCGGCCCCGGTCGGCGTACTGCTTGTTGTACTGCCGGCCGCGGCCCG
Source organism: Pseudopediastrum boryanum (assembly GCA_963556185.1). Taxonomy (NCBI): domain Eukaryota; kingdom Viridiplantae; phylum Chlorophyta; class Chlorophyceae; order Sphaeropleales; family Hydrodictyaceae; genus Pseudopediastrum; species Pseudopediastrum boryanum. The sequence continues at coordinate 6,028,860 of OY744503.1, forward strand.
CGGTGAAGCAAATGCCAAGAGCGCAACACAGGAAGGCCCCAATTGCCCAGACTCCAACCAACAGCCCTTTAAGAGGTATCCAAACCCTTTCAGAATGGCTCCGAGGATACCGCTCACACAAGTTCCTGACCCATCCTGCGCCATGCCACGCAGCGCGACCATGAAACAGCACACTAATCCAGCAAGGCGGTAATACGGCCCGTCAGCTGACAGGCGCAATGACTGCTCCTGCGTAGAGAGTGCTCTAAGACATACATGCATAAATACTCACATGTCAGTTCACTATGATGCATACCAGCTGCTCTAGCACCTAATATAATTGCTGGAGTCACCTGGCCTTGTAATGTAAAACCCAAGTTGCCACTACTGGTGCTTCAGCACATGGATGCAAAGCTATGCAGTGCCGGGTGCTTACCACGGCTCGTCAGCCCCATAATGCCACACTGCAGCCCTTGCTCCTGATGCAAAGCCCTGAGCAACAACTAGAAGCCTGCAGGCTGTAATGTGAAGCTTGGTAATGTGATACAAACATGCTGGAAATGGATAGGTGGCATGATTTCCCTGATAAAGTATGCAGAATGCAGATGGTTCCTCACAGCACTCCCCTTGTTTGACTAGCATTTGACCAATCACTGCAGCTATCAGACTAAACAGTATGCATCCTACTCAGTACACAATGCTAGCCTGTTGTGGGCTGGTGACACCAATACCCCCCCCAGCTGGGAGACAGGGGCAACAAAACGGCTCACCAGAAGTTATAAGAAGCATGTGGGGAAAGGTGGGATCCATTTGCTGCAAGGTGTGCTCCATGTATTCCCCACAACAGGCTGATCGCGCCAAAATGCAATAATATAATGAAAAGGCTGTATTATCCTAGAATCGGCCAAGGCCTGCTGACTTGACCTTACATGCCCAACCCTGGATGCACCAATGCAGTACAAAAGCATGATAAGAGGGATCCAGCACCTTATGTGCCCACCTTCGCAGGAGTCTTGTTACCCCTGCTGGGGTCTTATTACCCCATTAAAACAAGTCCAAGGGTCTTATTACCCTTAGTCAAGCCAGAACCGACCCCCTAACTGGTCCGCATTCTGACCGGACAGGCGGACCAGATGCCAGGATGTGATACCTGGGGCTGTCCCTCAAGGATGCCTAACCCTCCTTTCCCTTCAGAGAGTTGGTGAGGCCGGCGCGATGCGGCTCCTGTCCTAAACCAGCAGCAAGCATTATTCCCCGGGCACAAAAGGGTGCATAACCACTGGCACAGCATGTAGCGTGACCCACAGCTGTTATGAGGGGTGCAGGGGACCCCTGTTGCAGAGTATGCTCCATAAGCCAAGGTCTTCTTAGAACAACCTGCCCCGCCCGCAGCAACACCAGCTTCTCTGGCGCTGGCTGGCCTTCTTGATGCCTGGCGTTTAAGCCCCCCTTTCCACAAAGCAAGGACGAGAATGAATAAAGATACCCTCCCAGCAGTAAGTATCAATTCGGAGATGCCCAAACTAGAGATGCTGATGCAGACACCCTTCATACTGGCCACACCCAAACTTCCCCCATACTACTGCAGGCAAATTTATGCTTCATGCGAGAAAGCCTATGCAGAGCTGAATGTCCCAGGTCCAGAGATAGCATAGGGGCACCTACACATAAGTATCAGCGTCAACGATGCCAAAACAACCATGACTCGGTTTGTTAATGCCTCCTAAGGTGGACGGGTGCGTATATGGCATACCAGACAGCATGAACTCATGGAGAGGCTTGTCGAGTCCATGGTTTCATCGAGTGACACGCTCCAGAACCGTGGTGACGAACATACCATGCGTGAGTTGACCTGACCTTCTTTCTGTGGTTGCAACACTGCTGCTCATATCTATAAAGTACTGTGCATACCTGGCTGCCAACTTTTGCCCGACCGTAAGCGAAGTTGTACCTGTCGCTGTTCTTCTCCCCATCATAACCGCTGCTGCTCGTAGAACGGATTCCTCCTCGACACCGGATGCAGCGTATAGGGCAAGTGGGGACGCTATGAAACCTAACGATCTAGAGGTGAGATTCATTCAGCTGTAGCTGCGAAAGGCCCTCGTTGCGGCAAGGGTGCCCCGGGTCGGCCAATTCAAAGTCTGGCATGCATATTCAAACATACCTAATCATAGTCCTCACATGGAACCCAAATGAACTTGATCCGCTTCCTCTACAGGGCTTGTACCTCCCTGCTGGAAAGAAGCAGAAGGTCTCAGCCTTAGCTCCAGACCCACAGTCCTGTGCAACCTTTGCCCTGCCAGCCCCTCCTCCAGCCTCTCCTCCCTCTCTTCCCCTTCCAGAGCCATCAGAAAGCGCCCGGAAAGCGCCCCTGACGCAGCTTACCAAGCCTGAATCAGACACATGTCCGCAGATTGCGGCCGATGCTGCTGTAGCGGCCCCTGCACTCCCATGCGCTACAGGACTTCCCCCTGCTGCTGCCTCAGATAAGGAGCTGCCACCATGCAGTCCTCGTAATGGTGCTAAGATTTGTGGCCAGCAAATGATGCAGCAGCGGCATGATGATGAAAAACAGCATGAGGACCAACCACAACAGCAGCCAGGGCAACAACATCAGCAGAAGCAGCCAGAACAACAGCAGCAGAAGCAGCAGCAACCAGGACAACAGCAGCAGAAGCAGCAGCAGCCAGGGCAACAGCAGCAGAAGTGTAAAAGGGCATCTAAGCAGGTGATTGATCAGCAGCTGGTGGAGAAGCTGCTAGCTACCATTCTGGTAGCTGGCAACAAGCTCAAGTTGTCAGGCCGGGATGGTATGTACAAGCACACTGGTGAGATCTTCGGAGTCGAGGTGATCAAGCTGCTGGGAGTGGGTGGGTTTGGGGCTGCTTGGCTGGTGAAGCTGCTGAGACACGTTCCTGTGCCATTGCCATCAGACACAGCAGCAGTAACAGAAGAAGCGGCAACTGGTGAGGTGGCAAAGGATACAGCCACAGCAGCAGCAGGGGGTGAATTGGGGGCAAGAACAGCAGCAACAACAGGGGAAAGTGGACGGGGCAAAGCAATAGCAGCAGGAGCAGCAGCAAGAGGGACACCAGCAGCAGCAACAGCCCCAACAAGGGCTGGCGGCAAGAGCAGCAGTAGCAGCACCCCACTCCGCAAACTACCTGAGCTGATGGTGCTGAAGCTTGCACTGCCGCATGCAGCTCTGACCCCTAAACAGCAGGAGCAGACCACAGCTAAAGTCTGGCTTCTGCAATGCAAGAACTGGTGGCAGCGTGAGTGGAAGGTCATGACTGCCTGTGTGCCATGCCCCTATGTTCTCGGCTGCTATGGCCTCGGGATCATCAAGACTCCTGCGCCTGCTTCTGAACTGCTGCCATGGCTGCTGCTGGAGTATGCTGAGTATGGCACACTGCAGGAGCAGCTAGGGCTGGTCTCTGGTCAGGAGAAGGGCTTGGCTCCGGAGCAGGCACGGCAGGTGGTGTTTGAAGTGATTCAGGGGCTGAAGGCAGCATAGCAGCGCGCTCATGTCATCCATAGAGACCTGAAGCCGTCCAATATCATGTTGAGCAAGCCACCTGAGGGGTTGCCACTTCGGCATTGTCCTTGGGTGGTGAAGGTGGGGGACTGGGGCTGCGCCAAGCTGCTGGAGGACCCTGGAGAGCTGGGAACCACACTGCATCACACGCCAGTGTACAAGGTGAGAATCTGGGGCAGTGCAGGACCAGGGGTATGTGAGGACCCAGCTGTCTTCTCATGTTTGTAGGGCCTGTTAAGCCCGATCCTCTTCTGTGTTTGGGAGTGCTGCTAGCCTTTTTGACTACAACAATCTAGCAGAGCTACCTTTTTATCAGTGAGGATGGCAACACTCATGATGACAGCGTGGAGATCTGCATCATGGCACTGCATCATGTCCACAATTCTTTCACTTGGAAGATCTCCATGGACCTGAAATTGCCAAGCTTGCCTGAGTTACAAGCCCTCATATGATGGCCAGTAGTTTGCTGGTCATGTCGGTGGCAAGTACTAGAGTATTACTTCCAACATGGTTGTTGTTGATTGCATTTGCCAACGTTCTTCTATTGGGAGCGCATTGTTGTTACACATGATTCTCAACATAAGGCTCTTTGCTGGAGCTCAGATTGAAGTGAGAAGTGCAAGAAACGTTCAACATCATTGAGCTTTGTGATGGAGTTTTCAATGCCCACACTAAAGCTGAGTGCTCTCTAAAGCTTTGCAACATCTTAAGCTGATTGCCTTTTGTGCTTTCATGCTAAGAGTCTGCGTTGTCTGACACACCCTACTGTTTGTTCCTACTGCCTTTACCCTCTCAGGCCCCTGAGCAAGAGCCTGGTTGTGGTCATGATTGCCGTCTGGATAGCTGGCAGCTCGGGCTCTTGCTGCTGCACATCAGACATGGTGGCCTGCCCTTCCTGTACCTGTACCTGCCCGGCATCAGTGAGGAGGAGCGGCAGCAGCGGCGTGGTGAAGAGCTGGATGACCCTGCATGTCCCTACCATGACCTGCTGCTGCCTGTGGAGAAGGAGTTTGTGAAGACCTGCATGCAGAAGAACGTGGCTGCTCGGCCCACGCCCTATGGCCTGATGGACACCAGGTACCTAAGCTGCTTCTGGCAGCCAATGCCGGTGGACTGAGGTGCATGGGGAGTGAGGCAGTGCTAAGTTAGGGTTATGTTCAGCCGTGTGCAATGGCAGTGTGCAATGGCAGAGAATGGGAGGAGCGCTGTCAGGTTTGCTCAGGGCAGCACTAGCAAGAGAAAAGTGCTGATGCTGGGTATGTAAAGACCTGCCTCAGCAGAATGTGGTTAGGAGGCCTACTACAGTCGAGCTGGAGCCACAGGCTTCGTAATGCAGTGGTGGGAGCGGCTGCTGGTGGTTTAGAGCAGGCAATGATGAGGTGCATGGATGCAGGGTGCTCAGGAATGTGATGTGTGGGAGGGAGGGAGGGGGGGGGGGGCGCTTCGCAGGTGGTTTCTGGCTAAGGAGGGACCATTCATTAGGGGCAACAATGCAGTGCAAATGGCATCGTATGTGGTATGGAATGTGTGTATTGGGGTTTAGCCCTCTTGATGTGCACGCGGTTGCATCTGGCTTCAACCCTGCTGCAGTGTTTTATGTGGCCTAAGTGGTTCACTTGTCCGAGGGGCATTCACATGGTTGACCGGCATCGGGTTGTGTGACTCCAGTCATCCGGGGTCGTGTGCTGCTTAGTCTTATGAGCTTTTGGCATAGCTGTTTTTGCGTTTTGATTGATTATTGAGGTAAACTCATCTGGTCGTCCAGGATCCCAAGCACCAGAAAGGAGTGCACAGGTGGCATTGATGGCTCGCTGCTAGGCGCTCTTTGCCATTCATGATGGCCTCTTTACTTGCTTGTCTTGCGCTCGAAGAGTGAATGCAAGAGCCTTTAGCTCGTGCATTAAACATTGATGTTTGACCAGCCTGCGATGGCAAGACAAGCGGGTAGAGAGCTTGCTAATGTGCAGGCACTCACTGGTGGGCTGCTCTTTGCAAGCTCTGCAATTTTCAGGCCACCATTGTGGAGTGGTCCTGCCATTGAAAGTATAGGCTTGTCGCTCTTTGAAAAAGCAAGTTGCTCCCAGGAGCAATTTGCAAGCTAGCTTCAAGGGTGTTTGAGCAGGGCATCTTCTTGTTCATTACTGTGACTTGAGGAGAGAGCATGTGGGGTGTCTGCTGTGGGGTGGTGCTGAAGATCCCAAGGTCAGGCATGGCCTTGTTCATCGTGTTCATTCCAGTATGCAGTTTGCAGCAAATTGTGTGTATGCGGGCAATAGTGCCAAGACATTTGGTAAGAAGAAGGCTCCCTTGTCTCAGCATGCCTCTGACTGTGAGTGCCGCAAAGCGATCCGCTAGTGCTGGCTTACAATATACCCTAGTGAACAGTGCGTAATTTTGAGACACACCTGTCCCTACTAGTGGCATGGCAGTACAGTACTTAACCGATCCATACTTCTGGGACTTGTTGACAGCTCAGCGGGAGTCAATCACAGAAGACCAAGGGCAAGCTAGCTTCTACTTAGGCAGAAGGCCTACTCCCTTGCCGTAGGCGCTCTTCCGCTTCTCTGCGTACGGTAGTTCTCTCTCTCAGTCTCTCCGTAGGTAGGAGGGCCTTTTCTTAGAATGTTGCAAGTGCCAATGAAACAGTGCCTAGTTGCTGAGCCGGCTACGACATACCAAGGGAGAGAAGTGCAGGCAACCCACGATAGCCATATATTCAACTTATTACAGTGACTATATGGCACCAAGCCTCATTTTCTTAGTTGTACACTTTGGATGTTAATATTACATTTCATTAGATTTCCATAGCAAAGAGTGCCATAAGCCGCCACAAAGAACAGTCAGATGGAGTAGAATACAGGCTCATCTTTACTACGCCTAAGCCCACGCACGAGGTCCAGCAGCTAGGCCAAATCCAGTAAAAACCTCCACTGCCCCAATGGCAGCCAAGAGCCTCACTCGTAGTTGATAAGCAAGGAGGGCTTGTAAGCCCAGAAAAAGAGACAGGCGGCAAGTAGGGCAGGCATACACATTGACACGGTTCACCACATGGCCAGGCTGTTGAAAAGGGAGAACATTATGATGAGGAACCAGGCACTGGATGGACGACTTGCCATCCATTCACATTGATTCACCGCTCCGCAATTAGAACACTCAACTCCTTCCTACATGATGTGCTGTGAGTTTGGTGAGGGCTTGTCGACCTCATGCTCTATTCTTCTGAGTCATACTGATGGCTCATTGAACCCTTCGCTTTTGCCATCGTGGTCATGTGTGTGTGAATCTTACATTAGCAAACCCATCGGCACGCGATGCCACAGTACAGTTCACCACAGGGGTGGCAAAGCCACTAACACAGACAGAACCAGGAAAAACTGAACACCACCCACCAGTTTGAACTCCATGATCATGCATGTCCAAGCAGATACAATGATGCAGAATACTGGCCCTGGAAAAGTGCACACACAATTTTATTGTGTAGTATGGCTGTGAAGTTTAAGGTTCCTCAGTTGAGCCTCGTGGCTAACTAAGCATCTGCGGCTGTGGCCAAGCTGTCGGCAAGGGGCTTGCACTTGCCAGAGCTACAGGCCAATCCAGCAGGACATGACGTACTGCTTGTACAGAGGGCTCCTTTGAGGCGCCTTGATCCCGTTGAAGAGGCTGCTTGCTGTGCTGTGCTTAGTGTTGGCTGGAATCCAGACTGCTTTGTCGGTTCAGGAGCAAGTTCGCTTAGACCCTGCTGCTCTTGCTGCCATGCGGTAGGCCCTAGGCTGTATTCTTGATGTTCAGGGGAGTCCGTATAGTTGCCTGCTTCTGGCGGCTGCGGTTGGTTGTCTTCAAGAGCCAGCCTGTGACACAGGCCATCAAGAGGCAACATAATCAGATGTAGGTGTAAATCCTTCACATGCAGGACCTCAAAATGTAATTAGATGACTGTGCAACCACCACTAACATGTATGGTCTGCGTCAAGCATGTGCTCGGACTACCGGCGCCTCTGATGTTGAGACTAACCTTGAAGCCTTGCTGTGTAGCAGGAGCAGCAGTAATACAGCAGCCACCACGAGCTTCCCCATGACCAAATTGGTAGTTTATTATTCCAGGTGCGTAATCTGGGCTTCGTGGCAGCTTGAAACCAAAGATGGCCTGAATGTAGCCTGGGAACAGCTGCAACCGAACAAGGATCGACAGTTTAGGTGGAGGGCCCAACTAAGAGACGACCTTCCACAAGGTGCTCATGGGCTTAATAATACCTCACCAGGTGCAGTAACGGTTAAAATGTCGCGTTTGCTAAGGCAAACTGGTCAATAGGAGTCAAGGGACGTGTGTCACCCGAAGCACTACGGGGGTCTAGGGGTTCCCCTTTGAACCAGCCCCCTGTGAAGAACTGTTAGTCTGTAGCTGCCTGCGGTCGATTGTAAGCACTTGGGAGATGCGAACACACGAAGACATACGCTGACGCTGTGACTGTGGGCACCAAGTTAGAAGCATGCAAGCGTCACAGCCACTCTGCTCGTGTGCGTAGTGGCTTTTACCAGCGGATATTTGGGCGAACATGCAGCGCAGTGGCAAGGATAAGGTGCCCAAATACACCCACATATCTTGGTTTTGCCTTGGGGCTAGGCCGAACCCAGGGCCGGGTGGCGACCGCAAGAAGCTCAGCCTTTTCGACCTTAACCCACATACCAAAGGTCGCCAGGTGCGCAAACGCTTACGAGAAAGGGAGGCCGAGGCTGTGCTATGCAGCAGGACACTCCATGCGGGCTTTGCTGCACGTAGCGGTGCTGCTTGCTTGGGGATAAAGCTGAACAAAGGCTCCTTGCAGATTGGCGGGGCTTTAGCGGGAGTGCCAGCTGCTGAAGCGCAAGACGGAGTAGCAGCGAATGGTACAGATACGGAACCAAAGCAGGGATATGCAGTAGAGAAAGCAGGACAGCACCAAGAGCAAGGTCAGCAAGACCAGCAGCTGCAGCAGGAGGGAGATGAAGCTCAGAGAGAGCAAGAGCCAGTCCATGTGGGTGTAAAGCGAAAACGGCCGGAAAAGCACTCTGAGTCGGAAGACAATAGCGGAGACGGTGATGAGCAGAATGAAGCAGAACAAGGGGGAGCAGGGGCTGAGGATGATGACGAAGTTCTGGTAATAAGTTCAGGCAGCGGGTCTGACAGCGGCAGCAGCGGTGGCAGTGACAGTGGTAGCAGCAGCGAGGGGGAAGATGAGGATGGTGACCATGATGTTGAAATTGTGGAAGAAGATGAAGACATGGATGCAACAGCAGCAGCTGATGGCCAAGAATCAGAGGTGAGGCATTGCTGAGACATGCAGCAAGCAGGGCTTGAGGGTGCTTCTAATCTGGGTCAAAGTAGACACAGCTTTGAAGCTGAATTAATGGAGCAGTGTTAGAGCACAGGTAAGGTATTTGAAATGCAGCAGGTACTGAGTACCAGTGTTTCCACAAGGGCAAATATTGTATCAATAATTGCCTGCACTTGTAGCTTTATGCATGCTTTTGCTTGTTCAGTCAGTTAAATAAATAGGACAGTGTTGGGGCACTGTACTACCTTTTGTATTTCTGCTCAGCATGAAGCTGGCTATTTGATGTAGGACCTCCTAAGCATAAGCATAAGCATAGCCTGCAGGTCAGCTTCCTCTTGGAAGAGTGACACCCGTCATCCGCATGCCCTGTAACTGCCTGCGCTTGTGCAGCTTTGGGGTCATGGGATGCCCTGATATTTGACAAATCTTCATTTTCTTAGCTTGCTGCACGATTAACATGCAAGCATCTATGAGGATGGTGAAGCACTACTATTTCACCTGCATGAGCACGCCTTGTCACCATGCAGCTGGAATGTCCCCTTTGTATGCTGCTACTCTTTATGGGCTTCTGCTTGGCATATTGCTGATCGTCATCTCTTGGTGCTTCCTTCCATCCACTACAGGAGTCAGATGGCATCATACCAATGCTGGGATCAGAAGATGAAGAGGCTCTGGAAGCAGATGCAGACCAGGAAGATGGGCAGCAGCAACAGCAGCAGCAGAAGCGGCGCCAGCTTGCAGGGTACAAGCCTCCTTGGCTGGCTCGGCTGGGCTACTTCCACAGTCCTACGTTGCGCTTGCACAATGAGATCGTCAACTTCTGTAAGATGCTAGAGCCTACGGTGAGCAGCTAGGGGGATGGGGGGTCTGTATGGGCAGTTGTTAGCTGGTTGAGTGGAACTTGCATGGTGTGAAGGTATATCCTAGGCTTTTGGGGGCAGAACTGCAGACCAGTACAGATGTGAAGAGCTCAAGGGCATATGCCTGAATGGGAGGAAGGATCTTGCCAGTAAGATGCTAGAGCCTACCGTGAGCGGCTATGAGGGTTCAGGGTGCGTTTGATCCCATGCACTTGATGTAAGATTTCACGCTGGAAAGAAGAACGGCTCTGGCGTGCAACTATAGCTGCTACCTCGAGCAATGTTGACACAGCCTACAGTGAGCAGCTATGGGGGTTCAGGGCGTTGTTTTGGCTGTGTGGGCAGGTGTCAGGCTGGTTAAGTGGAGCTTGCGTGGTGGAAAGGGATATCCTAGGCTTTGGGGACAGAAACTGCAGACCAGTATAGATGTAAAGAGGTCAAGGTCATGTGCTTGAATGGTTTGAAGTGTGTTTGCCAAGTTCTTGGCTGGCGTGTGCTAACCACAAATGCAGGAACCCTGCTCGACTGCTTTCATGGAATGTTCTTTATGGTTTTAAGGCCTTCCCTGTACTGCTGCACAATGTAGTTTGCTGTGGGTTTATTGCCTTACCTGATTCTGGGGGACCCTGCTCTGATGTTTGAGGTGCCTTGGTCTGTCTCTTACTCTGTGCTTCTTTGACAACTGCTGGCTCCTTCTTGACAACTAAGCAAGCAGTTGGCAGCATTCGCAAAATATTCAGTGTCCTTCTCGACTGGACAACAACCCTGACTGATTGACCTGTGACTTGGTTTGCATGGGGTTTCATGGCGGGGCTACAGGTGGATGAGTCAGAGGCGCGACACCGTGCAGTACAGGCAGTACGGGATGTTGTGCACAGCATATGGCAGGCTGCTGATGTCAAGGTGTTCGGGTCGTATGCAACAGGTGGGTATGAGGGCATGTGATGTGCAACAATTATATGATATGCCTGCTTCGCTATTGAGTGGAGTAAGGGACCTAAAGTGTGTTGATGTTGCTGCTGACAAGACTGCACATGGTAAATTCTTTCGGCTGGGGTGTGGTGTAATATATGCGTATTCTCGGATCATATGATATGCTTGCATGGGGCAGCTTGGATGGTCTCTGGCTTTTCTAGTTGCTTGTATGGTGGCACTTGGCTTTGGATCAGGCAAACTGCCCAACTGCATGGAGGGCAACATGGTCCTGTTCCCAACTTGCTCATTCTACTTGTGTGCGGACATACGAATGTTTTGCAGCTGGCACAGCTTGTGCATATGGCCCAGAGGTAGATTTGAAGCTTTGTAGTTACCTGGTTTCCCAGATAGTTTTGTGGAGCAACCCTGGAATCCCAAGATACTCACTACCTTACACTGCTGCTTGTTTAAACCAGGTCTGTACACCCCAGCTAGTGACATTGACTTGGTACTGGTTGGCACTCGAGTGGCCTCAGCTCAACTCGCACTCAAGGCACTCGCTGTTGGTCTCACTCAGAAGCGTTTGGCCAAGGGTGAGGTGCAATGCATCTTCAGTGCTCGTGTCCCCATCATCAAGTTTGAAATGGCAGAGTCTGGGCTGGCCTTTGACGTGTGCTGTGAGCAGCCGGGAGGCCCTTTGGCGGCGGAGCATGTGAAGCAGTTGCTGCAGCAGTGGCCGGCCTTGAAGCCCTTGGCGTTGGTGCTGAAGGTAAGAAGAGCTCTTTTTGTGCTTCTTTTGTGTCTTGTTGATGAGGTCAAGGGATGTGTATGGGCCGCACATATCAAGCTTGAAAAGGGTTAGAGGCTGCTGATCTGGAGCATTGGAGGGTTGTTGTTGCCACCTACTTCAGGGTTTAAGCACCCTAGACCCTAAACCCTAGCTGCTGTCAAGGCAGCGCAATCGCTGCAGCAGCGATCGGCTTTTAAGACCCTGCCTGTGGTGCTGAAGGTAAGCTGTGCGCACAGGATAAGATGAGAGTATGTAGGAGCACATTGATGCTTCTCATTCTAGTATGAGGTGCTGCACTGCTTATTGTCAGAGGGGGGGGGTGTCATGGTTTGTTAGGGCAGGAACAAATGGCTGTTTTGTTTGCTAGCTTTGTGATGAATGTATCCTCTCAATCTGGTTGGGCATACTTCTTTGGGTTTTGATGTTCCAATTGCTTGTAGGCTGCAGGGTATTAGGGCATACGGGAAACTGAAGAGCTGAGAGAGCTTTAGCTCCGTATTGTTGCACATTGGCACTCAGCAGCTACAGCTTCCTTGCGTGCCTTCATGCCGAGTGTACTCCTGCTAGCCTGTGTCTTCCTTGTTGCCTGATACCCCACTTCTACAATAGCTGTTTCTGAACCAACGGAGGTTGACTGAAGGTCACCAGGGCAGCATTGACTTGTTTGCGTTGATTGTTATCCTGTTTGTGTAATCAATTTTCCACCCTGCTTGGCCTGTTGTTGACAGTGCACTGCTTGGGTGTGAGCAAAGGAGGATTCCTTACTGTATGGGATTGTCACCTCTGGCCCATTGCCCTGGATTGCTGCCTGTACAGGTGTTCCTGAACCAGCGAGAGTTATACGACGTCTATCAAGGCAGCATCGCCTCCTTTTTGTATTATGATTTCTTTGCCCTGTTTGACCTGTTGTTGACGGTGCATTACTTGTGAGGATCCCTTTCTATATGGTGTCATTACCTCTGGCTCATTGCCCTGGGCTGCTGCCTGTGCAGGTGTTCCTGAACCAGCGGGAGTTGAATGAGGTGTACCAAGGTGGCATCGGCTCCTTTGCGTTAATCATCATGATCACAACATCATTGCAGATGCATGTCAGCAGGCGGCAAGGCCAGGTTGGAGGGCAGGGGGGGCTGCCACCACCTGCCCGCAAAGGCAAGCGAGGCAGCAGCAGCAGCTTGGCCAGCAACGGTGGTGGCAGTGGGGTGCCGGCAAAGCCTTTGGAGAGCAACTTGGGGCTGTTGCTGATGGACTTCTTCAGGTGCGGTGTGGGAGGCGGTTGGGTGTGTAGATGGTTGGGGGCGTGTAGATGGTTGGGTGTGTGTAGATGGTTGGGGGTTTGGAGTGCGATTTGTTATGCTATGGTACACTATTAGAGTAAAGGCCAAGGAGACCAAGCAGCAGCAGGCTTGGCAGCATTGGTGGTGCGAGCCTGGGATATGGGCAAAGCTTCTGGGGAGCAACTTGTGGCTGCTCTTGGTTAAAATCTTCGCGTGGGGGGTGTTTGTGGGTGATGGAAGCTTCTCATGGAGAGGTTCGATCCTATGCAATTGAAGCTGAGATGTATAACTCCATGTGCTTGTTGAATATTAAGCTATGCTTGTTCTAGTACTATGCACAAACTCTTGCCCTGTGCTGCTATCCGCCAAGAGCACACTACAGTCTGCTACTTTCTAGCAAGCCACAGCTGCAGCTGATTCTGCTTTCCTGAAGGGCTTTTTGTTGGAGCTGTGTCCACGTCTGTGCCAGGAGTCTGTGCATTTTGTGTATTGTGCACCTTTGTACTGCTTCTTTAACAGAGGTGATCATCTACCAATCTGGTACGTGGTTTTAGCGCTGGCTAAGCTGTCTCACTGTGCTCCTTCTATTGCAAACAGGCTGTACGGGCGTGTCCTGAACGTCACTGATGTTGCCATCTCCTGCCGTGATCACGGGGCCTTCTTTGAGAAGTACAGCAGAAAAGGTTTCCACCCAGGGCCCATGAACGGTTCTGGAGCTGCTCAATTAGCTGTAGAAGATCCTTTGGACCCTACCAATGATGCGGCTCGCAGCTCATGGAATGTCCGCGTCGTGCGTCGTGCGTTTGATCATGCGTACCAGATGCTGACCATTCCGTGCTCGTTGAGTGAGTCCATGCTTGGGAGGCTGGTGCATTTAGAGCCGGTGATTGCAGAGAGGCGGGCGCCGGATTGGTTAAGTGAGCCGATGCGGGCCCCTCTTACCCTAGGGGCAGGTGGTAGGCGGGAATATGGGAGGAGGGAGGAGCGCAGGGAAAGTAGAGGTGGGGGACGGGATGGGAGGTGGGATGATGGCGGGGGCAGGAGGGACGGCGGCAGCAGTAAGAAGGGGAAGGGTGGTGCAGAGAGGAGCAAGGGTAGGAGCCCCAGCAGGGGGAGTGGGAGTGCAAAGGGTGGGAGGGATAGGTCCAAGAGCAGGAGTGGGAAGGAGCGGCGGGAGGACAAGAGGGACAGGGAGGAGGAGGGACGGCATCGGGACAAGCGGCGCAGGTTGGATGAGTCTGCTGATCGGAACAGCAGCGGCAGGGGTGGGGGTGGTGGCGGCAGCAGTGTGCAAAAGAAGCGGAAGAGTGGTGAAGGTGGGCAGGGTGGGCAGGACCATCATCACCACCACCATCACCATCATCAACACCACAAGCAGCAGCAGCGGGAGACGCCTCCAGCTAAGGCAAGGCAGCACATCAAGTTTGACAGCTAAGAACAGCATAGGGCCGCTGGATATGGCAGGGGGCTATGGCAATACTGACTGTGAAGTATGTGGAGCTGGGAGCATTTGACGATGGAGCCAACAGATGTGAGGTGCTGGGAATGGCCGATTGAGATGTGTGCTGCAGAGGTAGCGACAGTACTATTGGGATTCTATGCTCTCTTTTGCGAGATGACTGGACAGTCATTGGGTTCTGGGGCTTGGATGAGAGGGTAAATGTTCTGAGCAACGCTGGTGGGCAGCTGTCTGCAGCAGATATTGTATTGAGGACTCCAAGGGGTTGCCAGCAGCTGTGATCGGATGACTGTGGATGTTGCTCTACTTGCTGGTAGCGACCAGAAGGTGCACATGAAGGCAGTGGCCACTTTGGCAGTCGAGCAGCAAGTCACCTTGTGGATGGGTGGCTGGGTTTCCTCTTGTGGGCGGGTGTCTGGGTCATCTTATGGGAGTCAACCTTAAAGTCTCCATTTCGCTTTTCGTCTGGAAGCTCTTTATGAGTGGTCTAGTTTTTGTACTGGATAGTGTTCGTCGGTTGCGCTTGAGCATGTGGCGATGCCACGTGTTTGCAGTGCAAGGAAAATGTTCAGTGGCCTTGGGCTCTTTGGCTCTTTATTCATTGGTTAAGTGTTTTTGTTTAGGGCTGCGGTAGGGGCACTATAACAGCCATAGGACCTTTCTACTCAAAGCACTACGAGCCAGCGATGTACCGATGAGGTGGCCTCCTCTTGCGGATCTTGCGTGAGCAGAAAGAGGCCAAGCCTTACACTACACAAGGATTGACCCAGCTAGTCTGACGTAGTCCTGTTCATGAATAGTTTCATTCAGCCCAACTTTGGAACATGTGTGAAGTATGTGCATCTTCTGAACGTGACCGTCGAGAGTTGCTCCTGCGAATCTGAGACTGCTGTTCTGAATAGCATTATCGCGAACACACTACATTAGCAGCTCGATTTCTGGATCTGCGGCCGTTGGCCGCTGCTTCCGTGCAGCTCATGGGGCCTGCAGAGCTTGACATGGCTTGCTTGCAGCACATCTTCTTCTATCTGTCCCCAAATTACCTCGTGCTCTCGGTTAAACCGCTCAGCAAACACTTCAAGCAGTACGTGGAGCGCTCACAAGGATCTTCAGCTCACAAGATCTCTCCATCGCTCGAGGTGCCCCTGTGGGCCTTGCAGAAGGAAGATGCCAGCTTCACGTACGAGCAGAAGCAGCAGCTCATGACCAAAGCTGCGACATGCGGCCTCCTGGAGACCATGAAATGGTGTCGCGAGTTAGGCTACCCCCTGGGTCGCAGCGTCAGCGATGCAGCAGCGGCAGGGGGTCAACTAGAAAGCCTGCAGTGGCTCAGGCAGGAGGGGTGCCCTTGGGGCGCAAGCACATGCGCAGCAGCAGCTAAAGGAGGCCACTTGTGGGTCCTTCAATGGTGCATGCAGAATAGGTGTCCGACTGACAGCAGCACCTGTACACTTGCAGCAGCTTCAGGCAATTTGGAGCTGCTGCAATGGGCTAGGGGTAAAGGGTGTAAATGGAATAAGTACACATGTGCGGCAGCAGCTAGTGGTGGCTGTCTTCGCATTCTGCAGTGGCTGCGGACCAATGGGTGCCCGTGGGATGCTGGAACATGCACTGAAGCAGCAAAGGGTGGACACTTGAATGTCCTGCAATGGGCACGGGATGAGGAATGCCCATGGGACAGCAGCACTTGTCGGAAGGCAGTTATTGGGGGATCTCTGGAACTATTGCAGTGGGCTATGAAGAATGGGTGTCCCCAGGACCCATGGGCATGCGATCAAGCAGCAGGGCAGGGGGGCTTGGGACTGCTGCAGTGCCTTAGGCGGCATGGATGCCGTTGGGATGAGTGGACGTGTGTGAGAGCAGCAGAGCACCGGTTGACACGTAAAAGTGGCGGAGCGACCGCCCCCTGTCCTTGGGACGTACCGTGCGTACAGTACAATGCATTATCGTTCGACGTGAGCTGCTGTACGCATAGGCAGGTTAAGGACCTTGCCGGTGACTGCCCAAAGTGGACACTCCTCCGCCACAGGAATGAGTGAGGTGCTGGTGATAGAGTGGGGGGCTTAGGGTCTTGCTGGCGCCGGTAAACACTAGTGCCCGTTTGTTGGCCAGTTCTTTGCAGCGTAGCCAGCAAGGGTGCCATCGCCAGCCAGTTTCAGATAGCTGAGGACATAGGCTTCTCACCTGTGACAGGAGCTTTACCTGTTGCCCACTGCCATGGCACTACGACCGCAAAGATAACAGGGCATGCAAAACGCTATTCGCAGCACATGCTAAGCTATCAACTAAAGCATCAAAGCCGCATTGAAAGAAGGACGAACCAAAAGAACTGCTATACCAGGTACTGCGACAGCCCATGCACACCGACGCGGCACGCTGGCGGTTGGGCTTGCTTTCATTCCTAGATTACCCGCGGCCTCGTGAATCAGGTGTGACACCGAACTTCGGAGGCGGTTGTCAGGGGGTTCGCCGGGGCCGGGGCCAAGGTTACTGGGCAGCCTCCGCCGCAACTGCAGCTGATAAGGGAAGGTAAGTCACCAGCCGGACAGCATTAGTAGTCGGTTGTTTACATAACAGCTATGAATGGAATTATCTTAAAGGGCTGTACAGTTTGCGCTAGACAACTGCGGCCGGGATCACGCACTTTTAAATGTTGAGAGGTGGAGGGTGGGCATTTTGAGGTTCTGAGGTGGGCTCGGGAGCATGGGTGTCCTTGGGATGAATGCACCTGCGCAGAAGCTGCTGGTCAAGGGCATCTGCAGATCCTGCAGTGGGCACGGGAGCATGGCTGTCCTTGGAACGAGGACACGTCTACGCTAGCCGCAATTTCAGGTCATGTGGAGGTACTGGAGTGGGCTTGGGAGCATGGGTGTCCTTGCGGGCACCAGACATACCGTAATGCAGTCCTGTCCAACCAAGATGCTGTGGTGGAATTGCTCACCTGCCATGGTATGGGGCCTTAGGGTTTAGGGTTACTCTCAATCCTAAAGCCCTAAAATGTGGTGCTATGGCTCACCTGCCATGGTATGGGGCCTTAGCATTGATCCCATGGGGCATGTGCTTGATGATAAACCTGGTTTTACCCTTGTATGTGGGCCTGAAATGGGAGCAGGCTCATGTTTGGCAGCACGTTCGAGCCTGCGGTTTCTTTTTGAATTATGAGTGCATGGAGTTATAGAATGAAGGCTTCTAATGTTGCAATGTACACTTGTTTGAGCAGCTCACTGGGGCGCTGCAGCAACTCCATTCGTGGGGACAAACGTATCACTGCAGAATAGGTACGGTATGCATGTGTTTGAGGGCACATGGCTGGAGTGGAAGAACTTGAGCACTTGCACATTTGAGCACTTTGAAACTTTCATATACCGGTGTGTCTGCACTTTTGGACGGGGTGATTTGCCCCGATCCGTGTTTTTTTGGGTTAGATTGGGATCCCGTGAAGAGGTTTGGGGACCAGTAGGCCTGGAAGTCGGGTGTCTTGAGCCGGGCCTTATGGCTGGCAGTTTGAAACAGGGATTCCAATGGTGTATGTGGAAGGTCCACATTCCATTGCAGGTTGCATTAGATAGCCAAGCATGTGCTGTTGCAATGGGTTGTCCACACTGAGGCAGTGCACACATTTTGGGTGTTGATGCTGTTGGGAAATGTGGGTCTTCTTTTTAATGTACTCACTTGCAGTGTGCTGATGGTCAGGTGTAGGAGTGGTTAACTTGCATACAAACACCGTACAAGTGGAATTGGAGTCAAGGTGTTGGATACTGCAAGGCTCCAAAGGATGCTGGTACGTTATACTTGTTCTATTGCGTATGCATGTGTACCGTATGGCATACACTGGTCTGGTACTCATCACTCAGGCTTCCGAGGGCGGTTTCACAACTACTCGTGGCTGGCACCGTGATGAGGACCTTGAAAATTGTCCTTGGGCGCTAGGAAGGTCGTGCACAGAGAATGCGGGGATTATAGGATAGTTCCAGTATGCAGCCTGCTGCGCATGTCATTCGATCGAGTGAGAAGAGTCCAGCTGTCCGACCGCGATTTCCGTGTACGCTTGGCCTGGCTTGTTCAAGTGCTCTGGGGCCCAGGCAAGCTGCTTTGACGAGCTCACTCCAGCTCCAAGACACTCGGTGAGTGAATGGGTCGTCGGCGAGCAGACGAACAAACGCCGTCGTTTTGAGAGGAGCGTCGAGGAGCGTGCTCTCAGAACCTTATGAATAGTCTAATGCACGATCTTGAAGCAGGTGAACAAATAGGCTTGCATGTTATCTATAGCGGAAGTACACTAGTGGCATGTACTGGGAGTCCTGTCTTGCTGGTGCATTCGAACGCCATTGGCACAATCCCACCGCACATTTTAGATGCAATTGGCGCTTGCGTAGCAGCTTAGGTTAGGAGCTGCATTCAAAAGCCTTTGTGCGTCGCGGCTATCCCAATCTGGAAGGCCGACGAATCCAAAATCAGCTTGTTGAGCATTGGCAGGGCAAGTCTCCAGCGGCCTCTGTGCAATCGCAGTCCAATTGTACACTGCTATCGGTATGTGCTGCGATCTGGGTCCCGACGCTTCCACCACCGTAACCAGCAGCAACCAGCAATAGTGACACACTTACATTGTGGCTTAATAGCACAATACCAGCTGCTACCCACACCTGGTAAGAACCGGACTTGTTGCAGCATGACTGTGTTGCTCTTATTGGCCGGGCAGTGAGCAGGCTTTAACAGTAGGGTGACCCAGCCTGCCTTTAAACCGGCAAGCAGCGCAGGTCGCCTGGTTTTGCCGTCAAACTATGGGTGGGGTCGTGCCACAGGCAATGATAATGATTACAGCAAACAGGGGAACACAGCCAATACTGACCATCAGCTGCAGCTATGCAGCCGTGCAGTGATCTATCTCATATTGGAACTGGTTGGACTCATGCTTAAGTCCTGCACTGCCCGGAGGGCCAAGTAGTGGTCTTTCTTAACATATAGTATCTGTTGCTGAAAGAGACAACAGGACCAGCAATCGGGGCCCTGTGCATTGGACTGCCCTAGTTCTTGCAGGTTCTTGCCAAGAAGTAAGTTGGAATGAAATTATGTGGACTCACTATGCACAGAGCTATAGACATTTTACATTAGACAAGTTCAATTTAACTCTGAGCCTGATCCAATAGTTTGGCTTATCTGTACATGGCTTCTGTTGTTTGCAGGTCACCCATGGCGAGCCGTACCTCCATCAACAATCTACCGAACAATCTTATCACCGATATCATCTTGAGGGCCAGCCCTCAACAGCAGCAGCAGCAACAGCAGCAGCCGTCTCAGCAGCAGGTACAGCACCAGCAGCAACAACAGCACCAGGAGCAACACCAGCAGCAACAACAGCAGCAGCAACAGCAACAGCAGGATCCCCAGCAGCAGAATCAGCAGCAGCAGCAGCAGGAAGAGCAACGGCATCAGAAACAGCAGCAACTCTTCCTTTGTGGCATCCTATCCCTCGTCAGCCCCCATGTCAAGCAGCTAGCCCTTAACAACCTCGGCCCGAGCCTCTCCGTGAAAATCGGCTTCATCTTGTCTGCCGTCACCTTCTATCAATGGCTGATAAAACACGGGCAGCAGCTGCTAAACCTCCACATGACCCCCACCCATGGGTTTAACCCCTTTCAGTGGCCCTTTGCATTCTGTGCCACCCCCCAGCTCCGGAGCTTAACCCTCACCCCCACCCCTTCTGCCAGAAATACCCTGCACATCACCGGTGACGACACCACGTGGGTGACTCTACTCACTGCTCTGACCAAGCTCCACGTCTGTCACTCGAGTTACACATTTGACGTTGCGGCACTGCAGCCACTCAGTCAGCTCCGAGACCTGTCTGCTAGGATTAATTGCAGCATCGATCCAACTCGTGATGATGATGTTTACCAATGCATTGCAGAATTTGCTGCTGCATTCCCGCTGCTCACTACGCTAGACCTATCCGGTGACGAGCTGTGTAACCTGGGTGACGTGGCAGCCCTCACGGCCCTGCAGCACTTGCAGCAGCTCTCGGTCCGGAACGATCTTGCCCTGATCGAGCCAGATGATTATTACGATGAGGAGGACCAAAGGCGGCTAGAGAGGCAGCCAATAGCATTTGGGCTGCCTTGGGTTTCCCTTAACTTAGAGCTGCCATATGAGGAGGTGTGGCCTATCATCGACGAATGGGCCCAAAGTGGCAAGGCCGAGCAGCTGCAGCATTTTGGTCTTTCTGGGCCTGAGGATGACTGTGCTGATACAGAATGGGCGAGGGAGGGAGTGGAGCTCCCAGGCGGCTCCTTCTGGTGCATGCGGGACCATATGCCCAAATTGCTTCACTTGGATGTCACCCGTCTGCAGCTCCAAGACTGCTACGACGAGCTTGAATCTCTGACTCAGCTCACAGGCTTTGGTCTTGAGAGTTGTAAGGGGTTGCCACCAGAGCCTATTCCTGCAGCATTGTACCTTCCTCCTAATCTGAAGGAGCTGTCAGTAGGTGATGGTGTTTTGGGCTCAAGACCAAAGTGGCAGCTTGCAGCCCTCAGCAGCAGCAGCTTGGGCAGCCAGTTGACCAAACTGGACATGTCTGAGACATTCAGTCCTGAGGCATGGGAGAGCTGCTTTGAGCCTTTTGGTCCCTTCCCAAGCTTGAAAGAGCTCAGCATCAACTCGTGGTTCAGTGACAAGGCCATAACTCACGTGTTTGGTCACAGTGCGGAGGACCAAACGGCGACACCAGGTGACGGCGCGCCTTTGCGGAACCTCGCTCTCATCCTCCCAACCGCAGGTAGTGCTTTAGGCTTGAGCCCACGTTTGGGTACACTCACCGGCCTCACCCGCCTCGTGCTGGACTCGAGTTACATAACTGCGGCGTGGGGGAAGACCAAAGTTAGGCGGGTGTGGGAGGTGACGGTGGATGAAAGTGCTGCAGTGTTGGCTCAACTGCCTGCATTGCGGGAGCTGGTGGTTTGTGATAAGGTGTATGCTACGACGGCGGTGGTGCTGGTCACTAGGCTGATGCATCTCAGTCAGATTGAGTTGCGCCGGGTGGTGCGGGAGGATGGTAGCTATACTGTGGGGCCTCCTGCGCAGGTAAGAAGATGAAGAAGGGGGAGGGGGGGGGCAGGGGGCGGTTTGGGGGTTTGGGCTGGGGCGACAGTAGGAGGGTGGTGCGGGAGGACACGTAGTTTACTGGGGCCTGCTCAGGTAAGTAGACAAAGAAGGGGGGGGGTGGGGGAGGTGGGGGATCGCCGGGGGGGGGGGGGAGGGGAGTTAAAGGGATGGGGCAGGACCGGTGTCTTACTGGGGGGGCGGCGCCCGCTCAGGTAAGAGTGTGGAAATGAGAGGAGGTGGGCGGGTTAGGGGGGGGGGCAGGGGTGAGGTTTGGGTGGGGGATGGGGTGGGGGGCTTCAGTAGGAGGGTGGGGGGCAGAGATGGGTGGGAGGGGGATAAACAAACAAAACAAACCAAGTTTGACGTCCGGTCCAAGACCTGAAGTCGAAATAACTCATCGGACGGCCTTGCGGCAACGGTATTGCCCAGTTGATCAGACCGTTAGCCCATCGAACAAACGAATCCACTCCCAGGGCAACGCGGATACCTGTAATCAATTTTCTTGAGAGGCCCTGGCTAAGGGTGGATAGCTGTTATAGCTGTGAGGCCGCTCAGGTGAGAAGATCAAAACCTGGAGGGCAGGGGAGGGGAAGAGGGGGGCAGTAGGAGGGTGCGGGGTTTAGCAGGGAGGGGGGGGGGGACAAAGGGGGGCAGTAGGAGGGTGCGGGGTTGGGCAGGGAGGGGGGGGGGGAGGACTGGGCAGATTTCTGCTATGGTGATACTGCGATGGTGCCTTCTGCTCACGTAAGGCGATAAGGGAGAAAGGGGGAAGTGCAGATGAGGGTGGCTGGAGTAGCTGAGGGTGCAGGGTGCTGGGAACAAAGCAAGATGCAACCTCGTAACATAATCATCATATCAACAAAATATGTCAACAGCATCATTGTTTCCTATTTGCTATTCAAGATTATATCAGTAATCATTTGATTGTCTGTTCTTGTAGGTCCTTGGTTGGTTAGTGACCTACCTTGTGAATGGTCTGCTGCAAACCAGAAGCCCATTAAAGAGAAGCCAGCTGCTACAGTTAGCACAGCAGCTCAAGGTGGAGCAGCGCATGGCGGAGTATGTGGGCATTAGGAAGGACTATGCGGCTAAAGGCCTGGCACACACTGTTTTACATGGTAAGCCCAAGGGTATAAGTTTAGGGTGTTATTTGAGTATGTGAGCATTAGGAAGGACTATGCGGCTAAAGGCCTGGCCCACACTGTTTTACACGGTAAGCCCAAGGGTGTAACTTCTAGGAATTAGGATTGTTTTTTATGAGTATGTGCACATCAAGGAGGGCTATGCAGCTAAAGGCCTTGTCTAGACTCAGCCCATGGTAAATTTAGCACTCCCCTTTGGGGTATAGGACCTCATGTCTAGTCATGTCACATGACTATACTATTGTTGTTATTTAGGGCTGCATACCAAAGGCAAGCTGTACGTTGTGGCACGTCACTTCCTTTCTGACAGCTTGTTGTGCAGGGCCTATGACACTTTTGCTATGACATATCAATCAGTGAATGAATCAAAACACAACACCAGCTATGCCAATGGCCGAACGAACCTAGGCCATAAACACAAGGCTCCTGATCACAATCACGAAGATGTAATAGTAACTGGGGTTAGGACTGCAATTGTGCTTCTGTGTTTCAGTGTACAACCGCTGGCTTCTGCCGGGCTGGATGGTGTACACTGCATGTGGACCCAATGGGAAGCCTTATGCTCCTGGAAACCAGAAAAGTACATAGGAGGCAAAACCAAACCAAACACCTGGAAACCAAAAATACAATATACAAGAAATTCTTGGTCTACCATGTTAGCATTGGTTTAGACATAACCATAACAAAACATGTAAGACTTAGGGTGGTCATTAATGTGCAGGTGCACCTACTGATCGTAGCATATGATATCAAATCAGATCAAATCAGACATTAATGTCACATCTGTTGCTGATGGGGTTTTTCCAGTTCTGGTAAATCGTTCACTTCGCACTAACACCTACCACGTTGCTTCCAGCGCCTCGCCTCTGCCTTGCCTATCTTTCTCGCATCACTGTAGGCTGCTTTCCGTTCCTGTACCCTACTCCTACCTCCAATAACGTATCCTGTTACGCCTTGTAAATCCTGTGTAACTCCTGTGTAATCACTGTGTTTCCAGGTGCCCCTGCTGATGCTAAGCTGGCTGAGGTGGCTGAGGCCCTCAGCCAAATGACCCGGGCTGTCTCTGGCAAGCAAAACACTATTGGCAAGAGTGGGCACCAGCAGCAGCAGCAGCAGCACCCGTTGCAGCTGCAGCAAGAAGAGCGGCGCCTAACACGTGCTGGAAGAGCCAAGCTAGAGCAGGAGCAGCAGCAGCAAGGGCAGCAGGGTCAACGGAAGGGGCATGAGCAGGGGCAGCGCCAGCAGCAGCAGGGCCAGAAGCAGCAGCAGCAGCAGCAAAGCAGGCAGGAGAGAGCAGACTGGAGGCAGCTTGCATCAGTTCTGTCTGCACTGAATAAGGCAACTGACTTACACCCACGCTTTGTGATCTGGAAGGGGGGACGTTGAAGTTGTGAATGTCCCTGAAAGGGGGTGGGAGGTGGGGGTGGCCTTGTTCTGGGAAAGATGGAGGGCTGATAGTGAGGGGTCTGATAGTGGGGCTGTGGCCAGGGGTACGTGTGGCAGCGAAGCAGGACGGCTTTGGGATAGAGGGCCCTTATCAAAATCTTGTTGAGTTTTTGATGGGATGGAGGCTTTGATAGGGGGGGGGAGCTGTAGCCGCAGCAGCAGCAGGGGGAGCTGTAGCCACAGCAGCAGCAGCAGCAGCAGCAGCAGACCCATGACCCTGATGTTGCTGCAAAATGTCAGATGCAGCAACAGCAGCAACACGGGCCGACACCATCGCAGCAGCAGCAGTAATGGCACTTTCCTGGGCCCTTTCTGAGAAAGGCTGGATGCTTGTGTCTTGTTGAGACAGGCAGCAGCGGAGGCAACCGCAGCCTTTAAACTTGAGGTGGCAGGGGAAAGGAGGGGGGGGGGAGGCCGTGGGCAGAGGCTGGGGGGAGGGGGCGGAGGCCCGGGGAGGAAGCGGGTGTCGGCGCAGGCCGGGGGGGCCCGGGGGGGGGGGGGAGGAGGCTGGGGAAGGGTGGGGGGGGGGGGGGAGGAGGCTGGGGAAGGGTAGGGCGGGGCAGAGGGTGAGGGCAGAGTTGGGGACGGCGGAAGCTGCAGCCTGAGGCTTGAAACGGAGGCTGCCTTGGAATTTAGGGGATGGATTTGGTAAACAGTAGCAGCAACCGCAACCAGGACTTTAGCAGTGCTTGGAGCAGCAACAGGGAAGTCCAGTGGTTTGTTTGAGTGTAGCATAGACTCTAAGCCTTAGAGGGCATTGTCTCTGAGAGGGCCTTAGAGGGCCTTAGAGGGCATTGTCTCTGAGCAAACTGCTGTCAGGACTGGGGTGTCTTCAGCTGCCTGTACCGTTGATAACAGCAGCAGCAGCACCTCTAGCAGCACCAGCAGTAAGCTATGGCAGGGATGCAGGGAGAACGGGAACAAGGGAGGGGAGAAGTACCACAGGCTGCTTGAAATGGCTTTCATCAACGGGTGCCGATCCTTGTCTGGGGGAATTACCAAAGGTTGGAAGGGTGATGTGCGAACCTGTTGTTTAAATTGCGGTCTGTCTACAAGCGGATTACCAGATAAGCAACTAGCCCAGAAGGGCATCCCTTGGGAGCCAGTGAAGGCTCCTAGGGCCTATCCGTTTGCTGTCTTCAAACAACAAGTGCTACCACCCAGCAGCAGCAGCAGCAGCAGCAACAGCAGCAAGAGGTGCAGCAGTGCTGCTGTAGCAGCAGCAGCAGCACTTGCCAGTGGTACTGGCTGGACCTATATTTGCTGATGCCAGAGTTCCTTTCGACAGCAGCTGAGGCAATGTGGTCGCAAGGGGGGACAGCATTGGATATGGTGTTGCGTTTAACTGTTGGTCGTGCTACTGCTTTGGTGGTACTGATGGGCCTGGGACTTACCAGCCGTCCAGCTCCCAGATGTTCAGTAGTTTTACATGTTTGATTCTGAGTCAGATTATACTTGGGACTTGTTTCATGAGGAATTCGCTGACGGCTCCCAGCTGCCTGTTTCATTTGGAAATGGATATTGATTGGTGGGCTGCAAGCTGCTGCATTTTAGTTGTTCCGATGTGGTGTTTGGTCGGTTGGATCTAGCAACCCCCTTGCGCTTGCCACAACTTATATGTTTGTTTTCGTCTATGGCCACTCTGCATGAGAGTACATGGGAAGAGTGTCGTGGCTGTTGCTTTCAAGTTCATCATCAAAAGGTGACGGGTTTGTTAAATTACTGACGGAAGGACGCTGGAAGATGCCCCGGCCTTCTTGTGTCGCGCGTCTTGAGAGGGAAAAAAGGCGATCACTCGAGGTAGTGACACCTAGTTCCACCGAGCGTGCCATGCCACTTCCGCAAGGTAGGACGATAACCTGGCAGCTGCTGGATGCAAAAAGGACGCATGTGTATGCACATGCAAATAGTGTATGATCGTGGCTGATCGCATGGTGGCCGGATAATCATGGCTGGCAAGATGGGTCGCTCGGTACGAAGCCTAGCTGGCAGCTGTATGATGATTTCTTCCAATCCAGCCTAAGCGAGGCACATCTGATGCATTAATTTCAATATATATACTGCTGCTTGTCCGAAGAGAAGGCACATCTTTGATTAAGGACTTTCAGACTGGGATGCACCGCATCGGCGAGCGCAAGTAGCTAGATCTGCTCAGACTGCATCTGAAGGGCGCCACGGACCATTTGCCTGCCATTCAGCCTTGCATATGAAAATGCGACTATCTGCTAGCCCCGAAGAAAGCTGCATGCGACTTTCTCACGTACTGCATGCACGTTGCTGTCCTGTCTCACATGCAGGCGTTCTGCCTCCTGGCTCTGGCGATTGTGGCAGCAAGCAGCTACTCTACCGCCAGCGATGTTACTGTCGCAAACGCAACTTCTAGCCTGGAATCCGCAGATTCGTCCGCTCCCAACACCACCGTCTGTTCGTACAGCTGCCTGAATGTCTGCCAACAAGAGTGCCGAGAAGCTTCTTTGCCGAAGTGCAGCTATGTGCCCAAACAGATAGAGGTAAGCATAGCGGAGCTCACTAGCTAGGCAGTATTTCCTGGTGCTGTAAGGTGCAAGAAGCGGGGCCTAAGACGTTAAAGATAGGTTGGCCCAATGTTGGCCCTTGAGCAAACCCATTTGCGCCATTGCCTTGTCACCAAATAAGCAGGCTGTACATGGGCTGTAGATTTGATAGCTGGCACGTGCGACCCGGTGCATTATGTCATTGTACTGTAGTTGAGACTGGTGGGACTCTGATGACTTCTAAACACACTGCCACCTCGCCTCAATAAAAATTCCTTGTAAAATTCACTGATTACCTTGCTGTGAGCGGCTGTTTATTTGTGGTCATAACATGATATATATGAGCAGTACCGTATACAGGAGGTTTCCATGAGTGCCTATCATAACACGCTAAGTAACCGCACTCTCGCTCTAGATGAACCACATCACAGACAATACCCTCTCTAACACCCGCCATAAACAATTTGGGTACATCGCCTGCAAAACAGTTCCCATTCTCTGACCCGCATCCTTCTGCACCTCAACTACCTGCAGGAATGCACAGAGGTCCCCGTCACCAAGATGGTATCCAAATGCTCTAAGCAATGCGCCCCTGTCAACCCAATGGTCGCTTCTGCACTCTCAAGCGAAGTCATTGCCGATGGCCTTAAAAACATAGCAGCCTCAACTGCGGCATTGGCTGTCGCTGCAACCTCGGCCGCACCAGCCACCCCACCAGTGGCCGCCATCCCCGCAAGCCCAGCAGCTAGTGCACCTCCATTCTCTCCTGCAGCAGCAGCAGTAGCACCCAGCCGCAACGACGGTGACATCGATCTGGACTTCAGCCTACACGAGTCGGACTTTAACGGCGTGGATGAAGCTATCAACTTTGGCAGCAAAACGGAGGCCGTAAAGAGCATCGCAGCTCCCGCCACTACTGAGCCTTTAACAGATGTGCTTTCTGCTCCCGCTTCCAGTGCCGATGCTGTTAAGATCGTTGCCGGAGCAGTCGTCACCGAGCCCGCCAGAGCTGCTACCGCCGCCGCCGCTACTGCGGCGGAAGCTTTTATTGCAGATGGATTCAGCACACAGTCTGAATACACTTTGAGGGATCTGCACGCCAGTAAGGCGGCTGCAATTATGGCATACTCAAACTCCAAAGCTCAGGCGATCAGCAACTTCATAATGTCGGTTGTAGATGACAGTACGCCACAGCCCAACGGTACTGGCAAGGATGGCCACACCAGCAAGGCAGCTCACAATTCCCACTCGAAATCAGTGAGCAGTTCCATGATGTCCCTTGCGACCGGCAAAGCAGGGCGAAGGCTGCAGAAGTTCTTCCCTGTTCTCAGAATGATCACTAAAGCTGCTGCTGCTGCCGCCGCGGCCAAGGAGGCACCGGCACCCAGACCAGCACCAGCAGCAGCAGCAGTAGTAGTAGCTGCAGCAGCCAGCAGCGCTGACCAGGGGGCAGCAGCAAAGCCTGCAGCCAGGGCGGCCGCTGCCCACACAGAAGCCCATGCAGCAGAGGTAGCTGCTGTGGCAAAGGTCGTCGCTGCAATTGGAGCTGCTCACAAGGAAGCCAATGCAGCTCATAACAAAACCCCCAAGCCCAAGCACAGCCCTGCCTCTGCCAAAGCTGCTCCTGTAGCTTCTCCAACTCAGCCTGCAGCACATGGCAGTGCCCATGCTGACACCAGAGCCCCCCCTGCCGCCGCCCACGCCACAGCCGCCCCGGTTGCAGCTAAAAAGATCACTATCACCGCCAACGTTGTAGCTCATAGTGCACCCATCGCAGCAAGTGCAGCACTGATTGTTG
The DNA here is from genome assembly GCA_963556185.1 of Pseudopediastrum boryanum. NCBI lineage: Eukaryota > Viridiplantae > Chlorophyta > Chlorophyceae > Sphaeropleales > Hydrodictyaceae > Pseudopediastrum > Pseudopediastrum boryanum. Next base: position 6,056,987 of record OY744503.1, read on the forward strand.
CAAAGAAAGCTCCTGCTACTGCCGCTGCTGTCGTGGTTGCAAAGATGACCCCAGCTACCGACGTTGCAAAGTCAGCCCCCGTAGCCGCCCCTGCTGCAGCCACCGCTGCTGTCGTGGTTGCAAAGTCGGCCCCCGTTGTCGCCCCTGCTGCTACCAAGGAAACCCCCGCGTCCGCCGTTGCTCCAAAGGAGGTCCCGGAACCTGCTAAGGAAACCCCTGCATCCGCCGTCCCTACCAAGGAGGTCAAGGTTGCTGTCACACACACGCCAGCTGCAAAAGCTGCTAAAGATGTTTTGGCACCTGCTGCGGAAACACCCGCCTCCGCCATTGCTCCACAAAACTCCCCTGCTCCACCACCTAAGGAGGCCTCCGTTGCTGCTGTGGAGACTCCTGCTTCAGGAGTTGCCCCAGCAGCAGCAAAGGAAATGCCTGCCCCAGCAGCAGCAAAGGAAGCACCGGCATCTGCTGTTATCCCCCAGGAAGCCCCTAAGGAAGCCCCTGCCACCACAGTGGGGACCCCTGCTGCAGCAGTTCCCCTTGCAAAGGAACCATCCGCCTCTGACGTTGCCCTTGAAAGTCCCCCAGCTCCAGCTAAGGAGACCCCTCCTTCAGTGTCAGTGGCCCCTGCCAGTCAAACCCCAGCACCTGCTGCTGCAGCTGTGGTAGCTGCAGTGAGCATTGCTTGCAGTGATGTGTGCACCCTTGTACCTGAGGTTCACATGGAGAAGCAGTGCCGCAGCAGGATCACAACGGAGAAGAGCTGCACCATGGAGAAAGTTCAGAGCTGCATGCCCAAGTGCACGCCTGTGTGCAGGGAGAACTGCAGGCAGACGGACGCCAGGCCAAAGATCTCAACAAAGGAGGAGATGGAGGCGTTTTTTAGCTATGGCGATTCTGCTGTTGCAGCAAACACTGCTCAGAAGCCATAGATAGCCGTGTACTTAGCCTGTGAACTCAGTCTCACGGGTTTTGATTGTTGTTTTTTAAAGAATATATTAGCCTTACACTTGCCATTTCATGGTTCTGTCATGGTTGCCACCAACTAGGAGCTACAGCTGTTTGCCTTACCATGCTATATACATACTCACAAATAGTGTAGCAGGGGAGGAAAGCACAGCGTGAGCGAATGGACGCTGCTGCTGATTTGACAGCTGGGATGTGGCTTCATGAACTCTATTGCATCTCATGCTTTGTGGCATGGCAAAAATGCCATTGGTGCCGCCCCTCAAGCTATCAAATATGTGGCCTATATATATTGGTGGGGGACTCATGCATCATTGGACGCTGCACAGCTGCAACAGCTGTGCACAGATCAATATGTATGTACGCCTGTGTTCTGGAAATACATGCTTAGAGGCCTAGTGGCCCAGTAGTGGCAGTACATTTGATCATGAGAGCATGCCATGCATGGACTTGAAGCAGCAGGGCTTATGCATGAGTATGATACTTACACGATGTGTCGGACCCCTGGTTAGAAAAAGCGCGTTTTGCAAAGGTGGTGCTGCATCTTTGAGATTGGCCATAGTATACTCGCTGCTTGCCTATATCCATTCAGGTATTGCTAGGCTCTCTGTTGCATGCACTCATGGGATGTTCTGACTTCTTGTACCAGCGCACATACAAGCATGTACAACATACGTAGCAGGGCATGTTGCATGATACAGCTCGTGCTGTGCTATGTGTTCATAGCCACACATATAAGTAGGTTATGAAGTGGCATCAAATCCTAGGTCGGGACACTTGCATTATGAACAGTTATCAAGGGAACCTTAGCTTTGGAGCCTCGTGGCCATAATGCGTCTGGGAATGGGTGCATCAGTTTTTCACCGAGGTGCATTTTCCTGTTGGGATGTAAAGTGGATTGGGAGTAGGATACAAGGTGCCTTGTGCTACAGCTAAGGCATGTTCACCGGACAGTTTTGGGTCTTTGTGCCATGCTGCCATGCATCCCACTAGACATAGTAGGATGGCTCTTATAGATGCACTGAAGAGTCTTTTATACTGATTGTAGGCGATATGGCAGTATGCTTTTTCGCACCCATTGCATCCAGTAGGTGTTGGCTCGGCATTTATGCAATCATACCATGCATGTATGTTTCCTGTGTTATGGTCCTAAAGTATTTGGCATTCAGGGCTGCTTTGCCACAATGATCATGGGAGGTACTGCCTGTTTTTGTTGAAACATCAGACATTGGCCGCTCGGATCACTGCAAAGCTGCAAACAAAGAAACAAACCAACGTTTAAGGCATATCCCCAGGCGAAGGCATGGCGCTGATGCTGTTGATGTTGGCAGTAAGTAATGTATGCTCTTTGTGTTGGGTCCTAGCTATGCAAGGTCATGGGGGTTGTTGCCTTTCTTTGCTTTGATGGCCCTATTGAAGGTTAAGGACGTCTCAACTGTGCTTTGGCTTGCTGAGAAGTGGTCTCAACCGGAAGTGGTGGCTGACGACTGCTTGTGTTGAAGCTTTGTGACAGTGAAATAGCCCAGAGCAAGGCATAAAACTGTTTGGCTTGCTGTTGACTGGGTCAACTGGTCAGCGCATGGCAAGTCGAAATGGGCTGGCCTGACATACCTTGGCTAGCAAGGGCTATAGGGTGGGCTGGTGGCAGCCATTGTTTGAGCTTGGACAGGAATTTGAGTATGCCGTTGGAGCCTAAGTTGGCTCCTTGTGGGTGGCGCTGCCCCCACCGGCGCCCCGCTTTGACGGGGCCATTTGGTAATTGGTAATTGGTAATTGGTAATTGGAAATATCTCAGAAGTCTGTGTAACAGCGAGATCCAGCTCATCACCTGCTAGTGCATCTACCCTTTGCAAGCAGCAGTCAAGCGGGCAAAGCAACTGCCCATGGAAGCCAGTGTCACTATAGACTAGGGCCACACCACAATTACGTAGCTGGGCAAGTTGGTTCGTAGGAAGCGGGCCCAATGTGGAGTCATTAATGAGCTTAACTGCTCATTTGCCAGTGGAATATTTGAGTGATGAGTGTGGCGGCAACTGTGGCAAGGTTTTTTGGCAGTACGGAACCATAGGACTGAGTAGTAACCGACTTCTAGCCACCTCGTCTCAATAATACTTCCTTTTGCAACTGTGGCTGCTGCAGATTAGCGCCAGTCGGCAGTCCATAGTGATTCGTATCCTGCCATGACTTTACCAGGTTATAACTCATACATCACCGTATGTCACAGCAGTAATAATGGCTACAGGAACCTACTATAGCTGACTTCCGGCACACCAGCCAACCGGGCCATGCTCACTTGCCAGGAGAGTCTGCAGGCCTCCTCTGCTTCAGCTGACCCCTTCAATTGCCGCCTCATCCGATCCTAGCAGTGCCTCCCCTAGAGAACTACCAGGGCCTGGAGGCTTGTAAGCATTGCCATTGCGCTGGCCGCATTGCATGACGTAACTGGGATCACATGAGGAGATTAGGTCTCAAGAGGCAGCAACCGGTCTTCCGGACAGAATGACTGAATTAATCAGTGTCTGTTATGCCTGCTGTAGGTGCGCTTAGCACAACAGCGAATGTGGCCATGACACCTCATCGGCCGGCCACCCGGTGACACAAGACACCAGGTCGATCACGACTGGTGTGCGCCGGTAGTGTTTGGAGGCCAACAGGCATGCTTCCTGCCTTTGTGTCCTATATGTTCCTGTCTGCAGTCTAACAAGCTGTTTTCCTGGCTGAAGCACGCTCGTCATTTTGTCTACTGTCACCGGCACAATGGCCCTAGCGGTAGGTTCACCCTTTGCAGTAGGTCTAGCAAAACAGCGGATGATGAACATACTCTTCTGTATGTACATACAGTGCTAGTGCGAACCACGATCTCGTTACTGCTAGCTTTCTGCTTCGCCCATTCACCGTCGGTGCGGTTGAAGTTACAGCCAGAGTTACAGTTCAGCCTTTATCTGCGGCATGAGCAAGGTGCACCAGCGGCGACATTAACGTGCTCGGATCGTGATCTGTGCTGCAAGCTGCCCCCAACCCATCTCACGCACGCAAAACCTGGCATCGTTAAGATCCAGCGGTCTCTGGAGACAGTCTTGCGCGCATAGAGACTGCCGCGGACCCTCTAAGGTCACCTATGCTAACCAGATATTCCAATGTCCGCAGGTGCGCCTGGCCCTCGTCGTTCTGGCTACCTTGACATGGAGCAGCTGCGTTACAGCCAAGGGGTTTATCACCTTCACCTCAGTCGATCCGGTTCCAGACCCCCTTCCTTCCCCCCCTCCAGCGTCCCCTCCGGACGCCCCCGAGCCGAAGGTCGTCTGCTCCAACATCTGCACAGAAGTCTGCAAGGACGAGTGCATCACGCAAGAGAAGAACAAGTGCAGACACAAACCTGCTGGTTCCTATAAGGTGAGCATATATAATCTAGAAGCTTCCAGGAAGCAGTGGGTCAATCTTTGCATGCAGGCATGTATCTGCGTTTCAATATCCTCGAGATCCAAATGTGGCCATCCTTATGGGTGTCAATCTCCATGTTTTGAAAAAATGTCCTTCTGCCAAGGTGTGGGTGCAGTCAGCTTTGTTTGCCTTTCACTTGAAGGTGGAAATCTCTTACTGTTCAGCCAGCAGCATTGTGGCTAGCTTACAAAACACAAATCAGCACCTGCTCGAAGCCATGTGGTGGGGGGACGATTGAATTTTATGGAAGCTAAGCTGGTACCATTTCAATTTTTGCTATCAGCCTCCCATTTGTAATACACTGTTCTAAGGCAGCAACTGGAAAGTCTGTGCCCTTGATAAGACGCTCTGGGGGCTGTGCCATTCTTTTGAGGCCCATGTATCTGATGACATAGGCATGTATTGTCATTAATCTGGTTGCATGCCAAAGACAACCCATATTCTGTTCCACCTCGCTGTTGTTGTAACAGCTTGAGGTGCGGGGCCCATGCCACTTTTTTGCGATGCCATATCATGAAATTTGAATATAACAACAATAATTTATAATGAAAACATAATCTGATGGTGGGAGGTACCTGCTGCTGGCAATTTCACAGGAGTGCAAGAAGGTATCCAAGACTACCATGGTGACTGTCTGCACAAAACTGTGCAACTCAAGCCTTTCAAACACCACCAGCCCCGAGACCAAGCCCTACATCGCCAACACCACCCCTGCTAGTGCCGCCAACAGCATCCCATCTGTTCAGACGGTCACTGCTGCAGGGGGCCAGGGGGGAAGGAAGCTGCAGAGCTACGGCCCCGATGGCTGCAAAGATGCCTGCAAAACAGTCCCTCTTGTGGAGCAAACCGATGAGTGCAGCACGAAGGTCAACTGGACCCTCTCATGCACCCCCGAGCCCGTGAAGAGCTGCAAGCCTAAGTGCACGCAAGACTGCAAGCCAGAGTGTACAACAGTGCACCCCAGCCCCAGCCCAAGCCCAGTTTACAATGTTCTGCCAGAGAAGAGCCCTGATACAGATGCTGCAAAAGACACCAGCAGCATCACTAGCGAGGTGAAGAGCGTGAGGGCTCCTTTCACGACCTTGAAAGAGGCCATATCATCCTTCTTTGGGTACAGTGGGCATCGCAAAGTGGGCGGCTTTGGCTGGTCCCTCCAGGTTGGGCATTAAACAAAAGACTTGAGTGCCAGTTCCTGTGCCATGCACTGAAACAGCGCATTGGCCACTGAGCATTTGAATCCTTGTGCAGACCAAAAGCAAGTGAGGCAAAACAGTAAAGTAAGGAGGGAAGGGGCACAGCTATTAGTTGAGCACACTGGGATGAAGGAGGTGCAGGTTGGAAGCAGGTTATAGCAGACTAGGACTGCTGTTTATGGGGGAGGTTTGCAGGTGTGGTTTCCCGCTGCAGGGCAGACACTTTTGATGTCGGCACAGCAAGGAACATGGGCAGATAGGAGCCTTTAAAGTCTTTGCAGGCAGTTGTTTTTCATGTCAATGTGTTATCCAGTGGATTGTTGTCAGCTGCTGCAGCCTTGTTAGGTGATTTAGCTGTAAAGATGCAGCTTAAAGGCAGGTGCGTTGGAATTCAGGCAGGGGCTTTTGCTTTGGAGTACCTTGAGTCGTGCTTCTCCTTCCTGATTGCTCGTGGGGACCTGAAAGAGCTTTGCCATACACCAGGTCTAAAGGATCAAGGTGATATTGACAGCTTGGACTGGATCCATGCTATGCAGTGCTCGCTGACAATCTTACTGCAACAGCATCCGGCATCTGCAATTTTTGGGACAGAGTATGCGTGCGCAGCCAGGCGTGCAACTGAAAGCGATGCACCAATGCATGCATTCTGAGTTTTTTTGCATTGTGAATGGTGCTTTCAGTGCAAGGATAGCCATGTGGCCAAAGGAAAGGCTTGACGTCCATTCTTGTAGTTCTGGATGATCTTCACTAGACCAGTACACATACGGGACTTCTGGTCTATTTGGTTTTCCAGTTGCCGCCGGGGTGGTGCAAGGGTGGCAGACTGTAGCGACATTCAGATATGCAGCAGATGCATCATGAGCTTGCATGTGCATCAAGCAAGAAGAGGTTTAAGTGGTGTAATTAAAAGGGCTACGTGGCCACTGACATCTACATTGCATTTACAGGGGCCCAGTTAAGTCCCAATCGCACCTGTAGTCAGGCACAAATTATTGCACAACTATGGATATAGTTGCCACCCCGTGGTTGATTGGTGCAGCAAGTTCATCCAGTGTTGCATTATTTAATCTGCAGACAATGACCCTTTGCATGAGGCAGAGGGGTCTGGCAGGGCTACGTGGCCACCAACATGTGCACAACACATACTACTTGGTGCTGGATCTCAATTGTATGCATGGAGGACTACTTAGTGTCTTGTGTTGAAGTGCCAGCCTGTGGTTTGGAGGTGCTCTTTGGGATAGTTGTTGTGTGCACACCTCCTGTTGCATTAGTAATCTTCACTGTTTTTGTAATGCACCCTAAGAGATAGAGTGGATAATCACGAGGGTTTGGCAGGCTACGTGGCCGCTAATATCTATGTATCATGAGGGGTTGCTGTTTCACAGCTGCCAGTGGTGGTGGTGCATCTTCAGAGGCATGCTGCCCGCTGGCTTGGCCTGGTCTTCTATTTAGCACTGACTGACATCAGCTAGGACGACAATATTTCATTGATGTTTGGGAGGTTCTGCATGTCTATCCAATGTAGCTTGTCAGTAAGCTACTTGGAACACGCATAGGTTGTTCCTTTGTTTTGAATGTTTGGCACAATGCATGCCTTTGGGATGGCAGTTGTGTTTGGCTGGAAGGGGGCAAGCTAAGTCCTTTTATCACAAGATCTTCAGTTCTTTGTGACTGGCATGGGGTACAGTGTGTTTGTGAAGGTTCTTAATTGGGGGTTCGTATGCCATGCGCTGCATCTGGATTTCATGAGATCCAGAAGCACCCGTGCTTGCCATGGTGCCGGGTTGGTGGTCTGGAATCCCATGTTGTTTAAATCCATCCAATGGTGTGTTTGGTCGTTTCGATCTAGCAGCCTTTGGCGGTTGCCACACCTTAAATGTTTGTTCGTGCGAATGTCTACACATTTGGCAGCATGGGGTGGGTGGCCTGCAGGGGTTGCACAACATCTTGGTATGTGATCTGCTGGGTCAAACAGCCAGACAGTGTTTTTGACAGATGTAATGAAAGGGCATTGGCATAACAAGGGGCATGGGATACAAATGCAGCAACTCCGGGGTCCGGCCTTGTTTGAACGCATGCACATGGTAGTGCACCGTTTTAGTGGGTGGTAGGAAGCCTGTGGGAGGCATCATTGGAAGTATGGGCAACGCGAGGCCGCTTCTATCAGCAGGCTGACAATCTTCTTGTGTCCCCAGAAATTGAGAGTTTCTTGTGTCCCCACAACTTGTCAACATAGAAGTTGTGACAGCTTTTTCAAATGCTTGGTGGTGGCTGCTAGACTGGCTCGCATCTTTGAGCTTGACTTCTGGCAGAAAGCAAATAATCCTCAACCCCGCCGTGCATGGGTGAGGGTCGAACTGGGAAGCTACTGCTTGGCAGTGGAACAAGCTTAACTGTAATGATCCTTCTCTGAGACTATCTTGTTCCCACAGGAAGTCCCACATGGCCCTTGGCATGGTCGTCCTCTGATTGGGCAGCCAGTGTGGATCATTGTTAACTTTTTATTCTACTATCTTCTCCTTGGTGATTTCAATGCATGCTTAGCGAGCTGGCACCTTCCTTGGCTCTTCATGAACCTGTGACCCTTTCGCTGCAACCCATTCTGGGCAGCATAGGTGGTGGCTTATGACGAAGGAGACCTCCCAATGATTTGCTTTCAAGCAAGGTATACGGAGCATGCTTCTGATTGCAAAGAAGTTGTCCTTGACAATCATGTGTGCATTGTTGACTATGTGAGGCTCCACCAACGACAGTCCAGGAAGCTCTTCATGTCTGCACCTTGTCTTTTTCCTCTGATTATCTCTGCAAAGTTGAAGCAAGGGTGGTCCCTATTCAAGGCCGCATGCTGCTACCTGGCTTCTGCTGGGTTGGAGTCAGCTGTAAGGCTCAGTTAAGATGGAGGGTCCATTATGGTGGGCTGTCTGCATCCCTCTGCCTCTTTGCCATTGGGTGCACTTTCCACACCAAACAAAACCTGGGGGATTACTATGGGCTGGCTGTTGTACTGCGTGTATGCAGAGTGGGGGCCAAGCTTGCATGGGCATTCTATCCACAGTTGATCTTAATCTTTGGCACAGTGCATGTTTCAGGGCCCAGTGCTTCTACCTGGCTCAGTGGAGCTGTGACAATGATACCTTTGACTGGTAGGGCTTCGACCCATTACAAGTTAACTCCTTTTATCAGGGTGCCTGCAAGGCACTTACCGGGGCGGATTAAGGTCCTTGGGTGGGGTGTGCTAAAGCCTGCGCTGCTTGATGTGTGGGACTCTAATGGCTTCTGGTGGACGTCTGCACTTGTGAGTGAGCGATTACCAGAGTGTAATGCAGTTGAGTGATGGAGTGGTTAGGGGTATCTACTGGTCTGGCAGATGTGGGGGTTTGACTTGATCTGACTGTTCTATGGAATGCATGCATAACGCAGCATGTAGCCTCTGTGCAAGCACAGCACAATTGGATTTTGGGTACAGGTAACCAGAGCAGGGGAGTTTGTGGTTGAAGAAAGCAGGTTTTGCCATGCAGTGCTGGAGCAGAACATTGCAGGTTGGGACGGTTGGTTTGATTGCAATCGCTGATAACTCTACCATGTAGTACGACGCAGCTGTTTTCTGCAAGGAGGTTGAAGCACAGAGCCTGAGCATTCCAACCAGGTTGCTCTCCAGTATTACTCCGTGTTGCCATGTGGATTGGCTGTAAAGATTTACCTTCAGATCATCAGCAGCAGTTTCTGCATGACTATGTATGTGGTTGATCCTGCCCTTCTGGGACCCACAGGTTGGAGTGGCTGGCAGCTACTGCGCTGCAATTATGGACAGACCCATGACCCATTGCAATCATGAGCGTGATGTTTCTGACGTGGAGAGACCCATGGTTAAGGAGGTATGAAGTTGTTGTATCAGCCATTCCAAAGAACTATGTGAGAGGTTAGGGCATGGCGTTATGAAGCTGTCGTGGCGATAGTGGGTGTGTGAATGCTGCTGCTGTCACTTTGTCCTCCACATCCTGCAGACTGGGATGCTTATGATTGTATGTGCCTGGTGTGCTATGTGATCATCACTAATCAGTGGGCACCTCCTTTTAAGCCTATGCCAGCATTCTGCTGTTGGATTACAGCAGCATGGCCTGACCCCTCACACGCTCCAGTTATGTCTGCTTGGGTGCAGGGTTTGTGAGAGAATCCGATTTTTATGGTAGCAGCAGGGCAGAAGCTTCTACAGAGCAACCTGGAAGGCACCATGGCCAGACCGCACGCTCCAGTTCTGCCTGCTTTAGTGGAGGGTTTGTGAAGATAGCAAAGCCTTGTGTCAGGGGTGGTCAACTGTCCTGTGGAATTGCATCTCTGTCTTTTGGTGCATTAAACAGTTGAGGTGGCTTGTGAGGGGCCGTAGGTGCTATGCTTTCGCAAGCCAATGTGGAAGAATGCATATGGGTCACTGCAGAGTTAAATGTGTGTTGGGTGTGGTGCAGCAAGCTTGTGGGTGCTATGTGGGCTCAGGTCCATTTCTCATATGTCAACGAATTATTACAAACTGGTTGGAGTCATGTGGCAGGTGCTACACAGTCCAAAGACTGTGCAATGGTCATGTTTACAGGGTGCCATGACTGCAAACGTGTTGCTATTGTGCTTCAATTTGGTTGGTTGTGTTTGGCTGGTTCATACTCTAATGGCTTGATGAGTTTGTTACAGTAGTATGTAGAGTACTGATTTAATTTTGGGTCCCGGCAAGTGCATGGATTTATGTGCAGAGTTTGGCAGGGAAGCAAGTGAGCTGCTTAGCACCAATCCACTCTCTTACACTGGGAGCAACTGCAAGGGTTGCAGCAATGGGCAAAGGACTTAATGCTGCCCCTGAAGCTACTGTTGGGCTTTCTGCTTGGACTGAGAGACTGTGTTGTTCAGATCGTGGAGTACTTCATTTTGGATTGGGTGCCCATCCATGAGTTGCTTGCTTGCCAAGCTCCATCTTTGAAGGCACCCACTAGGAGGATTCCAGCAGTGGGCAATGGAGGTGGCATAGAGTAAACTAATAGCCTGAGTGCTGTTGCAGTGGATTATAACAAAATTCATGTGATGATGTGTTTGGTCGGTTTGACCCAGCGATCCTCTCGCACTGCCACAGCTTGACCGTATGGTTGTTTGTTTTACTATGTATGCAGTTCAACTCACAGTCTGGTATGTACGGTATGGCCTGGGGGCAGATTAAGTGCCCCCAAAACAGGAGCGTTGTCTAGCACTGTGGGGCCGTGATTGATGTCACATGGCTGTTGCTGGGATGTGTATGTTGTGCGTGCTGCTCCTCCGGGAACCCCTTAATATGCTTCTCGAGGCAGTTGTTTGCTGTGGCTGACACCCAGCATTTGCAAAGATAGCACATGCTGTCGTTTTAATTGCAGCTGATGACCTGCACAGAGAGTGTGATTTCTGTTGGGCATTCATCATATAGCAGGCTGTGAGTATCATTATGTTGGGCAATGCACATGTTGCGGGTTGACTCTATTGCTTTGCTGAGTTGCTGGTGATGCCGATCCCAGTGTCAGGTCATCTGTCCTGAGCTCTAGAATGCGAGACGAGCTTGGAATTGAGCCAAGGTGTATCACTTGTACCTCATCTTTCTGCCTCTTCCTGCCTAGTGGGGGAGCAGAATGGATTGGAAGGAAAGTCCAGTACCTGATATCCTATAACGCTAGAGTGAAGCATGAAGAACACACAAGTGGATGCATATGGGGCAGTGTGTTCTGAACATATGGAGATTTTGGAGAAACTGTGGGAGGCCATTGGGATGTACAGATGCGCTCACATGTGTTTAATATAGCCAGACAAGTGGGTGTGATGGCTTTACCATAACATCCCGAGCACAATGTGTGCACTACTAGAGCATGAACTGCAAGCATGTTGCGCACATTGGTCACCTAACTAGAGTCACCACGTGTAACTCGACGCCCACCGCACAAGTGCTCCTCCTTGGTTTGGCTGCATCTTGGGCGTAACGCCCATATCCGAGCCTTTCACACAATTGAACGCTGAAACGACCATACCAATCTTGTCCTTGAGCGGTCCTCGGCGTCTTCATAACCTTGCTGCCTTATCAGCGACAATGTTGGGTTCAAGGAACTTCTGCAAGGCGCCCCAGCAGGCAGCCCTCAGGACCAATTTAAGGGCTGCAAAGCTTGCCAAGGCAACGCGCGTCGTAGTGGCAAAGGTAGGTGCGCCATGCGCTGTGTCTAACCGGCGGTGGGCTTTCAAGCAGCCATGCGCTAACTTGTGAGCACAATTCCACCGCAATAGGCCACTGGCTGCATTCTTTTTCGCCTTAGCACTGTGTCTCATGTATGAACTCCCGCAATGTATCGATGTGGCCAATGCACCATGCACCATGTTCCATACTGCTCCACGGACAACCCATGTTGGACCGGCAGGTGCCACCAGACCTTGTGCCGTAGCCTCAACCCTTGATTGTCGCACTGCTCACTAAACCCAATCGAGATACCCCCTTGAACCTGTGCACATGCCGCCCATCACCCGGACCATTGCACACCTCAAGGCTCAGGCCATGCTCCCACAGCTTTCTAGCTGGCTAGGCAATGAGCACATTTTCTTATCAGCTCAGCTTGCTATAAACCTGACTCCCCCTATTACCTCTCCTCTTTCCCCAGGATGCCCCCAAAACCGGCCAGCACACCGTAGAAGACGCCCTCAGAGAAGAAGCCCTCTCCTACTTCTTCCCTAATGATGTCACCGCCACATGTACCCCCACCAGCGGCGGCGTGAACAACGTAGTGAACTATGTAGACACTAGTGACGGCAAGCGCTACGTCCTGCGCATCTACAACAATGGCAACAAGACAGTGAAGGTGCAGTGCGAGCATGCGATCCTGCAGCAGCTGCAGCAGCAGACTCTATCTTTCCAGGTAAGCGAAAGGTTGGCTAAAATCATGATGTGCCATAGGAAGAGTGCCTTCGTCCCCACAGCTCATGCTTTCAGAGAACACCCAGGTGGGACTAGGGTTTAGGGTTTAGGGGGCCGACAGGGCTGTTATACTCAACAAGGAAAGATGGGTGTTTTCTGAATCAGCAGTGAGAACTTTGACAGCATCCAGGTCTGCCTTTTGCACTAGAGATTAAAGGTGTAAGGTGTGTGGGTGCAGCTGCAGCTGCAGCAATTTGAAGCAAGTGGCAGGAGCAGGAGCAAGAAGGGCAGCAGGAGCAGGAGGAGCAACAGCAGCAGGGGCAGCAGCAGGAGCAGGAGAAGCAGCAACAGGAGCAGCAACTGACCAGGAAAAGCAGCAGGAGAAAGAGAAGCAGCAGCAGGAGCAGCAGGAGAAGGAGAGCAGCAGCAGGAGCAGATGAAGCAGCAGAAGTCTTAGCAGCAGCTGCATCATCAGCAGCTGCAGGAGCAGAAGCTTCCCTGCTATGGGTGCAGAATACCTCAAGTTAAATTTTAATGTAGAGTTGATCAACCTGTAATGATGTCTGAAATCGCAGCAAGCACGAGTCAGTGAGTGCAATCCAGAGCAGAGCAGCTGCCATGGCAGTAGCAGTAGGAGCAGCAGTAGCAGCCATAGCTCCTTTCCAAGGAGAGGACTTCTGAAGTTGATGGGCACCTTCAAAGATACTCGCTGGGCTGACACTAATGGGAAGCACCAGCAGGATGACTGGACCGTGGCTGGAGCAGCAGCAGCAGTAGCAGTTGACACAGTCCCAGCTAAACCACTGCTACTGCAGGATGCTATGATACCAGTGTTACCAGCAGGCTGCAAAGCAGTGCAGCAGCAGTGACAATAGCATTAAGAACTTATCTGCAGAAGCTCTAGCAACAGCTTTAGCAGGAGCTTTAGCAGATCACGTAGCAACGGCTCTAGCACAGCTTCAGCAACCCTAAACCTGAAGTACCCTACATTAAACCCTAAACCTGTATTAGCAGAGCTCCACCAGAAGCTTCATCAATAGGATTAGCACGAGCCGTAGCAGCAGCAGCAGCAGGCGGAACAGCAGGAGCAGAACTAGAGGGGAGCGGCATGATGCATTAAACAAGCGCCAAAAATGCACTTTAGCACAGGTGCAGGAGACTGTGCTCATGAACCAGCTGATACAACAGTGCGTACAACAGCCCCTTGCAACTTTCATATCATCACCAGATTCAGTAGCTGCAACCGTGTTCCTTGCATAACTTTATGTGGTCTGTTTGGTTGATCCAATCTAGCAGTCCCCTCGCAGCTGCCACATCTGAACTTGTCTGTTTGTTTCTTTGGTTCTCTGCTCATTGCAACTATGGAGGAAACAGTGACACCACTACACCCCAAAGCTCTTGCCAGCAATATCTTGGTCATCTGACTCCGTAGTGCTTTGCATCATGAGAGGCTACATAGCTACTGCTGGTCATTGCCGGCATGCTGAATTGCTTTGCATGTTTACACGCCCCATAGAGACCACAACGGGGCTGCGGAGCGTTTGCGAAAGGAATTTCCGCAGCCGGCAGTTCGGCGGAAAACCTAGCATCAGGCCCTGAACCCCTCTAGGCCCTGAACCGCGCTGTACTTCGGTGACCCGGCTCCGTCGTTGTCCTTTCCGCAAGCCACTCAAGCAACGCAGCGCACTCGACACGGTGGGCATGGGTGCGTGTACAGAACAACTACTATTTACCCTGTAGTCACCTGCAACTCCATTGCTTTGGTGAATTTTCAGCAGACGACCCCTTATATCTTCTGAGCTCACACTTCCAGACCATCTCTCAGTCACTTTGGCAGCAGGGGGCATTTTAGCGCCCAATCCAACTCTAAACCCTACCCAAACCCTAAAAGCCTAGAAATCTGGAGTGGCTACCAGACCAGTGCAGACATTATCCCTGCTCAGTGCAAGACATGATTGATACTTTCTTAGGCTGCTTTATTGTCACTAGCTAGGTACTGTGCATTGATTGAAACTCACTCTCCTCCCCACCCCTGTGTTGATAATCTGCCCAGGTCCCGAAGGCCCTCCCAGCTCTTGCAGATGATTCCCCCTATGTGGTCCTCTCCAGCGGTGCTGCCGCTTGCATCTTTGAAATCATCCCTGGAACCCTTGCTAAAACCACAAGCCCCGAAGAAGTAGGCCGGGCCACCGGAGAGCTTTGCACTGCTATGTCCAGCGTCAAGATCGACATGGAGGCCCCAATCCCACCCTACTTTGACGTCTTCAAAGTGCATCATGCGATCAATCGGGAGCTGTTCTACAAAGACGCTGCGGAGAACCCTGCTTTTGGGATTTGCCGGGAAGCTATGGACTACCTAGTGCAGCAGATCCACCAGATTGAGGAGAAGTTGGAAGCTTTCCAGAAGCTAGGGCTCCCCATGCAACTGATTCACGGTGATCTTCACTATGACAATGTCATGGTGGTTAATGGTGACACTGGTGACCAGGTGAGCGGCTTGTTGGACTTTGAATTCTGTGCTTATGACTGGCGGGTAATGGAGCTCGCTGTTGCGCTGTCAAAGTACGTTGGAGAGAACGAACCGCTGCCCCTGATTGAGGAGTTTGTAAGAGGGTACGCTCAGCATGGCGAGCTAAGCAACACAGAGGTTGAGATCATCCCAGATCTAATCAATCTGAGGATCTTCTCCAATGTGATCTACTTCACAGGGAGGGCTCTGGCAGGGGAGGATGGCATTGATTCCTTGACCTCCAGGGCAGGGTCGTATGCTAAGCGGGTCAAGTGGGTGAATGCCAATAGGGCTGATATCGTGGATACCATTAAGTCGAGGATGCTTGCTTTGGCAACAGCTGCAGCGGCTTGATCAAACCAGGTTTGCAGAGGGATTTTACGCTTCCGGGTTCACAGTTGTTGTTTGAGAGTGCCAGGGATCTTACTGCGGATTACCAGTCACTAGCTGTAGCAGGTGAATATCTTGCAGTGAGTTTGATTGTGGGGTTCTGCTGTTTTAACTGGCATGGGGTTTTGTTGCAAGGGCATGTGTAAGGCCTGGGACAAGAGAGTACTGTAGACCGAGCTGCACCACTATTGCCACGTGAAAGAGAGATAGAGAGCTACGCAAGGAGGGGCCCCTTGGTGTAAGGATTGGACTGGGCCAGCCTGCCATAGGATTCATTTTGTGAGTGGGCTTCCCACCACCCGCATTTGTTAGCTGCCCTTCTTATAGTTCTCCTCATCGCCATGTGAGTAGTGATCGTCTCACCTTCCCTTGGTAGCAGCACTAGAGAGTGAGCTGTTGCAAGTCGAGAGCGTGAGAGTGAGAGGGTGAGAGAGAGACCGTACTCTTATTACGGGAGTTGCAATTGCCCCGCTCCCATGAGAGCATCACATGTCCTACACTGGGCTTAGCACAGGAGAGAGTCATGTGGGAGTACAGTTAGGAAATGACACTAATTAGTGCAAGTGCTGACAGGGTTTGAGCGGCATGGCAGAGAGCGGAGAGAGAGAGAGGGGAGCTACGAGAAGAGAGTCCGTATTGGTCTCCAGTGTGGGATTATTGTGGGAAGGGTTTGTGGAATGGCATTGCACACAGGCACAGCAAAGTTCTAGAAGTGAAAGAGCTCTAGATGAGAGAGAGTGAGTGCTTGTGTGAAAGATTGGGCCTGTTGAGAGCTGCCATGGGCATCAGCTCATCAAGTCAGGCTGTGTGTTGCTGTGTGTGATGGATCCATGGTCTGTTGACAGAGTCTCCAATAACATGCATATAGTAACAGTAGAAGTTTTGCACA
The DNA here is from genome assembly GCA_963556185.1 of Pseudopediastrum boryanum. NCBI lineage: Eukaryota > Viridiplantae > Chlorophyta > Chlorophyceae > Sphaeropleales > Hydrodictyaceae > Pseudopediastrum > Pseudopediastrum boryanum. The sequence continues at coordinate 6,073,276 of OY744503.1, forward strand.
TGTCATAGTTATGTGCTGATGGGCGGGTGGCTGCCAACAGTTGCTCAGAACTAACAGGGAAGTTGATGAGTGTGCTGTTGGAGCCTGACTTGGCTCCTCGGTGTGTGGGGCTGCCCCCACCAGGGTCCCGCTTTGTCGGGCATCTTGTAATACCGGTATGCGGTCGCCTGTTGTTCTGGCATGGGCCCGATCGATGCAGTGATGCGCTCTCGCCTTTGCTAGAGAATTTGTGATTTCTGCCCAGCAGAGTACTGCTGTACTATTGTAATGATACTAGTAATGGTGCGGTGTCTGTTGAGACAACCTCCCTGCCATTCTGAACGTCGACTTGTTCTGTTGTCGACCACTCAAGCACGTTGCAGAGGATGGGCTGGCGGGAGTCTTATCCGAACAAGAGGAAACTAACCTCTCCCGACAAAACAATCCCAAACCGTGCTTAGGTCAACATGACATCGCTGCAGCTTAATGTGGTGTCCATACTCGTGACTAGTTGGTCCAGAAGAAGAGACTTTACCCCATAATCCGGTGTATAGACTAACTTAGATACTCAAACATAGACTACCGGTACCAATCACCGCCGACCATTTCACTCCAGTCCGTATCACTGACGATGGCGCCACGTCTCTGTCTTTGGGGCCTTTATTCACTGTTATTTACATTGATCTGTATAAAAGGCTGATAAAGGCGGTGTTGGCCCGTTATGCGATTACAGGACTGACACAGTGACACATGTGATGTGCCAGCACGCACGCAATCCTCCAAGACGTCGTTCCACAGTCGCCATCTTCTCCTTGCATACTTGCTAACATGAATACTTCATGCGCGACAGCTCACGTCTGAGGCCGCAGAACTTTCAGACCGTGAATGAACCTTGCAATCTCAGTATGGTGACAAGCAACCAGGCCAGTCACAATCCAGCAGACTGGTCACACACTACATTTTTGCAACCCACAGGATTAGTAGTCAATTCTGTAGCTGCCAAATAACGTGGACAACAAAAAGATTATGATGGTTCAGGAAACATTACGCAGAGCATGCAGAATCACCCGAAAAATGCATCAGTAAACCAAGGCAACTTCGGAGACCAAATCATGCAGCATCAGGCAGCCCAAACATGCTTAAGGACAGAGGCCAAATGCAGAACCACTCCACCCATGCATCAGACAATCAAGGCTGTCACAGGTAACATAGGCGTGCTGACACCGTACCGCTGCAAGTAAGAACAAATGAGACACTTGCCGCATACATAATCATCCTCCAGTTCCCACAGATTCCAGCAAGGAGGTACATCTATCGTCTCTTGCCCAACCACAACGGTACCTGAAAAATCACAGAGGAGCTAGCATACACTCCTCACTTGTGACGACTGTGCACTGCCCCTCAGCTCTGACTCTCAATGTACCTACCGTATTAGGGCCCTCATCAGGAGGCATATCAGGGCCCTCATCAGGAGGCATATCAGGGCCCTCATCAGGAGGCATATCAGGGCCCTCATCAGGAGGCATATCAGGGCCCTCATCAGGAGCCATGTCTGTCGTACAGAACATGGCCACGTGCTTCAATCACGCTTCAGCTATGCGTGGCCACCAGTACCAATGGGTCCGAACCTGTTGTTGCAGGTTACATCCAGAGCTGCAGCAGGAGAAGCACGAGCTGTGCGAACCGCAGCAGAACACAACAGCAGCAGCACACAGCCCAGATCAACAGCATTCAGCAGCAGCTGCTGCTGCAGCAATGGGCAGCAGCTGTGCAGCTTTTGAGCAAAGGCCTTTGCCCCAGAATGCAGATCATGCCTTAACATTGACATCAGTTTTCCTTGAATGATGGCAGTAGCAATAGCTACTAGGTGGCTCATGGAAGCGTGCAATTAAAGCTTTGAAGATCTTCATTTGCTGAAGCCCCAATGGGTTGGCTTTGGGGAAGTGAATAAAACCATTGTCAAATAAAATACTCAATGTTCAAAAAACTATAAAACTTGTGAAAATCCATCGAAATGAATAAATCTATAAGAGGAACAGAGGTACACACCAGGTAGACAGCTGTTGCTGTAGTACCTGATGCAGCAGCAGGGCAAGAGGTTGGAGGGTAGCAGCCAATGGGGAACTGAATGGGTGACCAGCAGCACTCTAGGTGGTAACAAACTTCCGCCGGCATATCAGATCTGCATGGCTGTCGGCGGCAAATACTGCATGGTAAGGCTGCCGCATAGGTTACGCACACACTAGTAATCGCATGGCAAGAGGTTTGAAAGGAGTCTGCATGTGCTTAAGAGAACCTCTTCATGCAGACAATGGTTGGCAGCAGCATGGACCAGACAGCACATGAGTACCTGCTGCAGTAATCAAACGCCTTTCCTTAGATCTGATATGGTGGACACCGGGCCGCTCTCAAAAACGTTCGCTAAGCTTGCTAAAGGCCTCCACTGCTGCCTATATCTGACTGTCGCATTTATGTGTGATAGGTTTGGCACAAGTGCTCTTAGGAGCTGCAGCTACATACTCAGCAAAAACCCAAAGTAGATGCCCCAGCAGGACAGCAGCAGCTAAAAAGCCGTAAGAGAAGCGCAGCAGGAAAAGGGCATATGCAAGCTACCAGTTGTGACCTGCCTGCAGCACTTGTGGCAGCAAGACAGCCACAAATGATCTTAGCTTCTAGTTCAGGCGGCTGCAACCATGCAGGAATGTCACCTCGGTGTATGCCCATGCTGTGAGCTGCCTGTTGGCATGTTCTACAGCAAGCATAAGCCCTAGCTACAATCAAACAGGAATCGTGCCGGCTAACACCATGTCTAGTGTTGTTGGGTTTAATGTACTATGCCGATTGTCCTTGTGATATCTGCACCCACTCGGTACCGGGCCTGCCACTTCAGTAACGGCTCATGACCTCGCCTACTTTCCATCAGCGCTGAGCCTGCTGACACCTATACAGGCAGGCTGAACAAGCTCAATGATGATTATGATAAAGGCACCTCAGGCACCGTTGTGTGTATGCAGATGCCCTATGCTCACAATTGGCGCATGATGAAGCCAACAGCAGCAGGAGCGGTGGATGGTCGACGAAATTGCTGTCAGTTGCCAAGGAGATTGTAGTTCAGGGTGTTTGCCAATAATGGATTAGTTCAGGGTTTAGGAATTTACCCAAATTGAGGAGTGCAGGGTTTAGTCATTTAGGGTGGAGAGAGTGCATGGCCAGCGCGGTTGGCCAACTAGTGGGCCATGCAGTGGTCTTCTTAGCAACGGCGTAGGCCCGTTTCATCAGAGGACTGCTCTGATGCAATCATATAGTCCCACTTTTTCTGAAAAACTCCGCAGAAGGGGATTTGGACTTAGAATAGTGCAGAGGGCAAGGCCCAAGGGCAGGTGTTTCAGCAGGTGTTTCTGCAAAGAGGGTGAAGTGGCAACGAGATTCAGGGAAACAACCAATTCTAAAAATGATTGCCCTGGTTACAGCTGCGCTTCAACAAGATTAGGGGGGGAAAAGCCGAGAGGAAGCATCCTCAGTGGATGCCAAAAGGCATAACATTTTCTGGCCTGTGCATACTGCAAGTCTTGTCTGTAAACAAGCACCAATCCTCCGGTGAGCAAGGCAGCTTGCAATTTATTTGGCTGCATGCTGCTTGATCAAATCAATAATTGTTAGTAAGTCACTGCAGTCGTTGGTTTACGGCTGTCTGGAGAATAGCATGTAGACTTTGGTGGGAGACTGTGGGTAATGTTGTATGATAGCCCGCTAACTTTGCAGCACAAGCAGGACAGCTTGCAAGATGAGAGGTCTGTAAATGCATGATATCATAGTATCTGTCACCCAGTGTTGCTTCGTAAGTGTGATTTGAGCCTTGGGTTTATGGCCTGGGTATGTTGGCGGCATTGGCATTGCTGGTGTTGCATTTTTAATTGATTGGTTTATTGATTGATGATACAGGATAAGGACACGGCAAAGAGTGTATGAGGGGTTGCTGTGTACATGAACCCTTCAGAAAAAGCTTACAGGTGAGGAGCCCTTTCCAACGGAACTTAGTTACACAACTATTAAAGGTCAATGTTCTTTATTCTTGAAAAGTATTAATGGGAGTGCATGTTCCAACAGATCCCCTGGAGCATGTCCACAGCACCAGTTTGTGATGGTCCTAGTTGTTGATATAATTCCTATTACATTAAGCGGGCTGGAGCAGACTTCTGAAGGCAACTATTGTGCTGCAAGAAGGTCCAGGAGGTTGCTTTTCAACTTTCTGAACTGGATAGTCTACATTGGTCTTCAGGCAGCCCACGATGCCCTTCTGCATTTTTTGAACCGGAGGTTAAGCTGCAAGTGCTGGTCTTGGCGGTCATGGACCTGCTTGCTGAGAAGCAGTCTAGGGAGACTTGGGCAGCAGTCCTTTAGTTGGTAGGAGTTGGGGTTGTTTGCGGTCCTTCCTGACTGGGTGTGGTTGGCGGGGTCCGCGGGGGGGTGGGGGGGTGGGGGGGGTGTAGCAGGGTTGTGGCCTTCCGCGCGCGGCAGTGAGGTGTCGTAGCTTTGACTGCTAGGACGGAGGTGCAATTGTATGCGTGGTTTGTTGTTTGGTTTGGAAGGTGCGGACGTAGTGGTGGCAATGTTCCTTGGTATGATCGCTGTTGGTGTGGATCATTACACACCCCAAGTAAGGCTCCAAGACGCATCGGACAATGCAGTGGCCTAAGCAAGGCCCAAGGTCGGTCGGTCAATATTTACACGGGTTCAGGATGTGTAAGCAAGGCCCAAGCGGCGGGGAATTTAGACTAAAAGCTGCTATCAAATAAGTCATTAATTTCTGACCAGGGTGTCAGCGTGGAGTCAAGCGGCCCTTGTTGGGCCACTGGTTCCTCGGTTAACACCAGGGCCTTCAAATTGAAATTGAAGGCCCCAGGTTCGATCTTGGGGTCAGGCATGGTCATCTTTACCCTGGGTACGAGGGAGGCAGGACCTTAAGATTCTGCATAGGCAATTTGCCCGGGCAGAGTGCACTGGAGGCAGAGTCTCCCGAGTATCCAATTGATAATTTCTTGCCTGGACTCTTGAATACCTTTTGACCGCATTTCGGCGTGGTCTCTTCAAGAATCAAGGTTTTAGCCATCACCGACACAGTGTCCTCCTTAATACTTCACCTCGGCACGCAAAAGAATCCGCTCCTTCAAAAGGCACAGCAGACATCAACGCGCTGGCTAATTGTTCGGAGGTCAATTCCTTCGTTGACGGTTACGACGGATGCACCCCGTCACTTGTCCCTTCAGGTGTTTAGTTCACAGACCTGCAAGGCGGACAACACATGAGATTTGTATCGAGTGTTAAAGGGTAGTATTCCAGGACATGTGGCTCCAAAGCTTGGCAGGGAACAGTCAAGTGAAACACGGTGTAACCCGATGGAGTGCCGAAAGCAGTACAGACGTGACAGCGGCAATCACATGGCAGCATACAAGAGCAAGTTTATCGCTACGGTGCCTCCATTGGTCTGTTTGGACCTCCTACTCGACCATGTATCAAGCCTGAGAAGCTTGCTTGACCACACATTCTGCTTGCTGGTCTGCTGGCAGCATCAGAAAGGAAGCGCTCATGGCTACAAAGCCTCCTACTCCCGGAGTAAGCTCATTTCAGAGACAAAGCAACAATTTTCATCTCTGCATCGAGCCTCACCACGCATGAGATGTTGCAAATGCGAGCGAACAAGTGGTACTGAACGCTCCCCGTCCCCGGCAGGGCATATCAATAGCAAGCGACCCGGCCACCAGCAATGTCGCACTGGAGATCATAAGGTACGTTCCCATCACAGAATACAGTAGCCTACGCGGTAAACTGCTTGCGCCGAGCTCTGTAGCGGTGTGTGATATCCTCACCGGAGCGTCCAAGACCAGGACTGCAGAAGCCTTTTAGCGCCACGGCATCAGTTTGTCAGGGCTTTTCCTCATGCAGTGACTGCCACGCAGGTTTCGGAATGAGCTCAAGTGTCATGAGCGTGAGGTTGAGCGCCTCACCAAGGAGAATGCTCTCATACAGTATGCCAGCAATGGCAAGGAGAGGTATGATGTATGGCAGACTTCATCCGCATGCTGCCGCAAGCACCTGCTGCCCAAGATTGCTGTCCAGCTCTGCAGTAAAACCTACCAGAATGTCTGCATGCATGTGACTGTGTCACATGGGCTATGCTTGCATGAACAGCAGCAGCATGGCCATACAGCAAAGCGCAACTTCAACCTGGGAACCATAATTAACCTTCATTGTCTGCTCAAAGCCTTCAGACTCGAGCTATGCCTCTGGTAGTGACTGGTGCCTCAGGCATACACACACATGCTCGCAGCTAGGTACTTTTGCATGGGCAGGCGTCTGCATGTATGGCCAGCCTGTACGAAAGAGGGCAGTTCTGAAAACCTTACCATGCAGGCAGGAATGGCAGCAGTTCCATGGGGCTGTGTCCAACATAGGCATGGAGAGCTACAGGATGGAGTTATTCAAAATGCAGCAGCATGCCATCACAGCAATCCATGCCAAGCTGAGACCTGTGCGCCGTGTTGCTGTGTACAGGCAGCTGGAGAAAGCAGAGGTTGAAGCAAAGAAGCTAAAAGAGAAGCTGGAGAAGGCAGAGGGGTGAGCATGTCCATGGTAGTGCTACATTACTCCTATTACTAATAGAGCAAGCAGCAGCCCAGACGAGTTGTAGTGGAAAGTCCTCTCCAATGGTCCTGCTCATTCACAGCAAGCTAGAGCTTGACATCGAGGCTGGTGCTCTTAACATAGCATTTTTAATAAGGCACAGGTGTATATCCGGGGTTACATGACTTACCCAGATGCGAGGCAGCATGATGTGCTTGTCACAATCTCAAAGGCTTCACCGTGTCATAAATGTCCGTGGGCAGGCTGAATGTGCATGCTGGCCCACCTGCTTCATGATTGTTAGTTGGTGCTATGCATTGAACAATAGCTAGATGGCGGAGAGAAATGGAACAGCACAGGTTCTTCACTTCTCATGGCGCTCTGTCAGGTCAGCGCTCCACAACTGCTCAGGCTCAACAGCGCTTGGCTTCAGACATGATCTCACACCAATTGATGGCATGCAGGGAGGTGATTATCCTTGGCAAGGAAGTTGCTGTAACCAGAGTAGACAAGGTAAGCATGTGCAGGGGGCAGTCTACAAGGATGTGAGCAGTCTACATTTCCAGAAGGGTGTATTGTTAGTCAACCAACACAACTCCCATGGCAGATCGTAGGCCCCAGCAGACCATCTGAACATGGTTTCTTGTATGGAGCACTTGGTTGGTACGCGACCTCCTAGTGAAAGATTGTTTAAGTGCTGGTTTGATGGGCGCCATGGTCAGCCTTCAGCATTGCTTGGACCACCTGTTGGATGGAGTGCGACCTCTGTAGCTGCGCGTACCACGTGACAATGTTACCCTGAAAAGTTCTCTAGCCCTGTCCCCAACACTTCTCCCATGTAGCTCCCTGAGATGTTATGACACTGGCTGGGTACTTGCATTCTTGTAACAGTTTCATGCTGCACTTGCATTGTGGCTTCTGCTTTGCCTCTCCTAGCATGCTGATGACAATGTGTGCTCATTGTTTGGCTGCAGAAAAAGCTAGAGCTTGTGGTTGCGGAGCTTAAAAGGGCAAATCAGAAGCTTGAGAAGGACAAGTTGCTCACAGTCAAGGTAAAGTGATTGCCTATGTAAAGGGCAAGAGCATTAGACTGCACAGGAGTACCGGTAATGTCTCTTTGTCCAGCATGGGGCTTTGAGGACGGGCTTGAGGTTTCACTTGCCCGCAAGGGCCTTTCATTTGGTGGAAAGGCAGAAGAGAATGTGGTATGTTTGCTATGCCAATTGATGTGGGATGTGGACAGACATGCGCATAATATCTGCTGATAAGCAGTGTGCTGCTCTTATGGCTTTAAGAAGGGCTGCATGCCGGCTACATATACTGAACCAACGAATGCCCTTCATACATGATGATTTGGAGCTGTTGCGTTGAGAGCACTTGCATATGTCAAGACACATGTCCTCCAAGGTTCCAATGCACACTACTGTGATGCACAATAGCACCCAGCAGTAAACTTGGTTTGTGCTATGAGTGCTGTGTGAAAAAATGCAACAAATTCTATGCCTTTCACATCAACAATCAAGGCCCTGCACCGGGCATGCTGCGATATGATCAGCAAAGTGTATCTCTTCAGTGTTCTTAAGCGGCCGCAACATACTGTTGGTGTCACAGGGGGTGAAGGATGACAACCAGCTGATTGTGCTGACCACAGAGCTCAAGGCACAGAAGGTCGTAGTGCAGGGCCTCACAGAAGAAGTCAAGGTAAGCAATGTGCCTTTTAGAGTCATGCTGCTCATAGTGAAGGACTATATTACAGAGTTTCAGATGGCCTCCAAAGTTTACTACTGCCATGACACCTTAGTAATCTTCCACAAACTTGCAAGTGGTTGCTGCAACTCAAAGACTTGTTAGTGTAGAGGGCAAACCACCCAGGCTTCCACACCCCCCAGGTTACGAGATTTTCTGCCTAGGAATGCTGCAATGGTCATGGTATCCGAGTCCTTTCTTAGCTGCGGGTACCCAGTAGGGCTGCTAGCTGCTGTCCCCATAGTCTTTCTGCCTAGACTTTTCAGCGGAAGCAAACTGGCAAGCGCCGTGTGGGTAGTAAGGTATTGAAACAATGCGAAAAGGTTGGCCTGTGTGTGCCTTGGCTGCTGCCTATTCTGTCAGCTAGAGCTAAAGCATGTGCTAGACATGCTGTAGAGTGAACCTGCCATCAGGTGGCCATGATTATGCGCCTGTAGGAGGGGCGCAAACATGGCCTGTTGGGAAGGCTCAGCGTTTCTTTTTGTCTTGAGTCTTCAACAGGGTTTCCTTATATCTATTCATCCCAAGCACACAAGCGCCAGCAGGGGCCACATCTCCGACACTGCTTGCAATTTTGGCCCATTCATAGCATGTGATTGTGCTTAACAAGCAGTCCCGCAAGCTTCTTGCACAATGTTCTGAAGTTACATTTGGATTTGACCTCCAATGTTGATGGGCAATTGGCGTTGATGTTTGAAAATGAGTCCTGGAATAGACAGCCAAGTTTAATGGCATGGATAGGTTGCTACTGTTGCTATATGAAACCGTCCATTACTTTATGCAACTTCATGCCATGTAATGGTTTGTTTGGGTGTGTCCAGATCCTAGAGGGCCAGGTCCGTGACAAGGAGAAGCAGCTGGTTGCTTATCAGGCACAGGTGGAGGCAGCAGCTGGGCAGGCAGGGGTGATAAAGGACCTGGAGAACATGGTGACGTACTACAAGCAGCAGCTGGAGGGTGCCTTGGGTGACATGAAGATGCTGGAGGGGGTAAGTTCTTTGGGGCAGTGTGGGTGGGCGCATCTGGTCAGAAGTAAAGAAGTGATTCTGGGGCGTGTTCTTGGCAGTGCCCAAGGTGTAGGAAGTGCTTGGGAAGAGTGTGGGTGCTTGGATAAGGAGGAAACCATGATTTATCAAGTGCTTGGGGGAAGCTTGAATGGGTAAATGTGGCCTGTAACTGTTAAGTGCTTGGGAAACGGGGTGGTCTGTAAGTGGCAAAAGAGTCGGAACTGAGAGGCACATATGAAAGGAAGGCAACAAGGCAATGGCAAGAAGGTTAATAATCAGTTGGCATGCTGTCAATAGGGACTGCTGGAAGCACTCAGCTAGAAGTTGCTTGAGCGGATGCTGGGTGCAAAACAGGCATTGCATGGACTTCGTGGTTGTGTGCGAAAGGGCAACACAGAGCTCTGAAAGTGATGACGTTGCATGGCTTAAGGTTTCTGGTAAGCATGGCTGGTGATGACATGGAGTTCTGGGAGGCTGGTTAAACAGTCAGGACAAAGACCAACAATGCTTTTGTTGCCGCAAGGAAATAAATCTCTTTTGGGCAGGCGGTTGATGTTTCGGCTTGTGCATTGGTGGTGATGGTATGCAGGAGAAGAACCGGGCTCATGTGATGGGGGATGCTGCCAAACAGAGCTTGGAAGAGATCAAACAATTTAAGGTGAGGCCAGCATAGGGACGGTCAGGTCTTGCATGACCAGGCTTATTGAAGATCATATCACAGTTAAATTCAGATCCAGATCTCATCAGAGGTAATCTATTTCACCCCAGCTCTGCTTATGCTCTGTAATACCGTAAATGGATGGCTGCATTTGGCCATTCTGTTCAAGGGCAGTGCAAGTGGTGTGGCACCTTGTGGACTGCAGACAACTCTAATGGGACCTAGACAGCAGTATTCATAATGTTCATTATCCAAAGAGCTTATGACAGCTGCAGATAAATGGCCGGGAGGGTTTGTATGACATGAATACCCATGTTGCAGAGGACGCAGCAGCTTTACATGGCATGTCTGCGTTCTGGTTTGAAGCTGCTTATGAAGGGCAGCTGATTATCTACCTGGAATGATGTCACGTCTATCTGTTGCAAGTCACGGAGTTACGAACATTTGCAGGGAACCAGCCCATGACATATACTCTTGGGAGTGTTGCTATCCACAATTGCGCATTGGTCTCTTGCACTGATATGATTGAATCTAATGTCATCGGAGCTTGCTTGAAGTGTGCCGCGCGGCCCATGCTGTTTATCTACAGGAGCGTTACTTGATGGCAGTGGATGCCCTCCATCATGTGGAAACCTTTGAGCAGAAACCCAGCAGCGGCTTGAGTCGGGCGGGCTCCACAGGAGTGTCAACAGCAGGGGTGATGCCGGCGGAGGAGGGAGGCAAGAGCCGGGGCGGCATGCTGAGTAGGCAGCCTTCTGGTCCTCTGCCTGCCAGCAAGGTATGGCAATGTCCAGTCTGATTAGTGGGATAGAGAAAATGCAGTGATTTGTGTTTATGTACGCACATACGCGGAACATCATACTCACAGCCTCTGTAAGCATAGCGGTTTTGCTCTCTTCACCTTTGCAAGCATGCAGCCCTCTGGCAGTTAGTAATGGTGACAGGATTGGATTGAGGGAATGGTTTGGGTGAGAGTTGTCTGAAGTAATGAACACTACCGTACTGTATTGCTGCGAACGCTCACCAGCTCGTTGGGAGAACCGCCACGGCTACAAATCAACTGTATACTCACAGTTATCCACAACTTGCGGCTCATTTCTGATGCAGACACCTCAAGCACTTTTGCTATCATCCACCTCACAGTTTCTATGATGCTTGGGGTGCGGGGTACTTAGATCCTTTGCTATGGCTTTTCAGTGATCAAGTTGATGTGAAGCGTACTGCAGGCATACTCGCATGGAGGCTAACATGGCGATCTGTTGGGAGATGTCAAGTAAAGAATGGCGTGCTTTGCATCACAGGCTTTGAAGTCCATCCGCACTACGGCCTCTGGTGCCCCTCCAGCTCCTTCCACTGGATCCCCTGAAGCCTACATGTTTGTTGCACCACAAGCAGTGGCAACTGCAGCAGGGTCACTCAGTGTGCCCGCTTCCGCTAAGAAAAGAGTGGCCATCAGCACACCTTGCTCCCCTAAGGCATCAGCTGGGGTGCAGCGTGCACTGAGGGGGAAGTCTATGGGAGGCTTTGCTAGCAGTGGCAGCAGCAGCACAAAGACTAGCGGCAGTGGGCTTGCAGTAGGAAAGGTGAGCAAAAAGGGGCTCTCTGGAATTGATTTGAACCTGTAACAGCTCAACTTGCCGCTACCACTAACAGCCAGTGAGTTATTTGCACCTTTCCTGGCAAGGGGATGCTGGCTGCATAGACATGCCGAGTTGTATAGTACCCCGTTTGCAACAAATTGCAAAACATTAGTGAGGAAGTCTACTGGGAAACCGCAGCGTCCGCAGATTCGCTGAGGCGAGGAACATCATGGGATGCCTACTCCATTTCACCTCGCAGTGTTTGCAACAGCTTGAGGTTCAGGGCCTATGGCACGTTTTGCTCTTGCATATTTGCAAGTGTTGCCTATACTGCAGTCCTTCCTCGACAGTACAGTTTCTTATGTCTCATGGTGGCCATGTTTGACTTGACTGGGCCCCTTCATCTGTGCAGCGTGTTGCAACTCCCCCAAGCAACAGCTCCTACAGGAAGCAAACCCCTGGTGTCACCAGTGAAAGCTCGCTTGTGGCATCTGCTCTGCCTGAGGCGATCCAAGAGATTCGTGAGGCACCAGCGTCACCCAGGATCCGAAACCATAAGGAGGTAGAGCGCGGGGCCAAGATGAGCTCCAACGTACGGGTGAGTGTTGTGCAGACCGAGCTACCTGATCCTTCCCATGGCTCACCTGAGTACTGTGGCTATGAAGGTTGTTTTATCATTGCAAGATAGATAGGTCAGGAAGCATGCCCCATCTTCAATGCCATGAAAATGTGCAAAGCTCTTGGCATTGAGGGAGCATTATGTGCGTAGTGTTTAATAGGGTGAATGCTTATATCTTGGGAAAAAAGGTGGCTTTATGATTGCCAAATCATTGCCAGTCGGCGGGGTACAGCCTATCCTGCATTTCTACTGAGATACACAGAAGGGCAGAGAAGCATAGGCTACGCAGCTGTCGAACAAGAGGCTTAGTAACAGTCTCTTGAGTCCTTGCAAAGCACTTCTAACCACCCCGGAAGCATCAGCGTGCAGTTTGGTACGCACTTGCATGCTTAGGATGTTAGGACCTAGGTGAACATGAACACCCATGTTGCCCCATCTCAGGCCATGAAGCCCTTTGGGAAGGCATTGAAGAGCGGAGATGCAGCGTCTGCAAGCTCTGAGGCCAGCCCTATGCCAGCCCTGCTCAAGCGTCCAATGAGCACTGCGTCATCACCAACACCTGCATCTCCAAGGGCTGGTGCAGTAGCAGGAGGCGGGGGCGGCATCAGCAGGTCCAGCAGCAGCAAGGTGGACTCTGCACTGTCTTCACCTACAAACCAGAGGGGCAGGAAGCCGGGAGGAGTGGCAAGCGGTGGGAAAGACGGGGCAGGGACAGCGGCTGCGGGTGGGATAGCGCCTGTCGGGTCTTACGCATCGAAGCTGGGGAGCAGGAGGGGCTCCATGGTTATTGGGATGGGTGCGGGGTCTATCACTGCTGATGCGGACACTACAGCAGCAGATGTGCCAGCAGCAGCAGCAGCACTTGTGCCAGCAGCAGCAGCAGCACATGTGCCAGCAGCAGCAGCAGCACATGTGCCAGCAGCAGCATCTGCAGCAGCAGCAGGTTTGGCTGAAGGAGGTTTGGATGCAGCTGCGGCAGCTCGTAAGGGTCTGGTACAGGCTTTAAGTGACGTAATGAGTACAACTGGGGGGTTCTATGCAGTGGATTCAGCAGTGGATTTGGCAGTGGATTCAGCTGTAGCGACGGCGGTGGGTGCTGTTAACAGGAACATGAGTGGCAGGTTGACCTTGACTAAGGATCCTGAGTTTTTGGGGTTCAAGGTAGCAGACCATGCTGCGGCTGCCTGTGGAGTGGGAGGGGAGCAGGAGTAGAGGGATGTCGTCACCAGTAGTAGTACCAGCTCGGATGCGGAGTGAGTCTTCAGAGGCACCAGTAGTGGGCAACACCTGACCTGCCTCTCATGATTGCTGGGTTTGTTATGATCTGCGAGGCAGGAGCTGCTGCAAGTGACAGCAGCAGGCAAATCTTGGCATGTGTTGTCGTGCATGCCGAAGACAACCCGTATTCTGTTCCAACTCGCCGTTCTTTGTGACAGCTTGAGGTGCAGGGGCTATGACACTTTTTGCTGTGGCATATCATGAAATGTAACAACAACAGGCAGAGAAGAGCGTGGCAAGAGAGCAGCAGGAGTGGAGTAGTGAATGAGTCCAGTGACCCAGCGGAGGCATTGGCTGCCATCAGCTAAGTGTTGATCGTGCTGGGGTCATGGGAAGCAGAGGAGCACTTGCTGATTCCCTGCAGCAGGCAGGGGACTGTAAAGCAATGAGGAGCTGGTTCAGCGGGTCGTTATAGCAGTACCAGTAAAGAGCAGTGGTTCTGGCCAGTACAGTCCTTTACGACGCATGTCAATTGACAGGGTCCTAATCCATGAGTTTGTGGCTATGATTCGATGCAATTAAGTTTCCAAGTAGTGCGTGCCTTGCCCACGCTAGGATTAAACTAGCAGTGCCAGTATCACCAGTATCACTGGTGTTTGCGGGGTTTGTGCATCGCCTGATATTGAATCTGGTCCTCGTGTAGGAGTGTGTTAAGACCCCCAGGATGCATGGAAAGGGTTTCACACAGTGGATTTAGTGTTCAGCATGCATGCATAGATAGACATAATTTGTGTTAGGTTATGCACAGCGTTCTTGTCATCAGCTTCCATCAAATGCTCATACCTCTGTGTTTGTGTAGTTCTCCTTGTGTCAGTGAAGACAACTGTATGGCTGTGTGTGAGAAGGCAATGTAACTGTGGTTTAATGAAGACTGGGTTCATATGGTTGAGTGTGAGCAACGAGGGGACTTAGGGCACTCATTTCTCATTTCAGATATGCTCCCTTCAGGTGGGTCACTGAAATGACTACAACTCAATAAGTCACTGCTAAGTTGGATTTTGGGGGTGCTGTACTGCTAGCTAGTGCCTTATGTCAGCTGGCTGACTTGGTAATGTTGATTGGGAGTGGCAGCTGCATTTAGCAGGCCAAACATAGCTTGTGGTATCATAAGTTGTGACTGCAGTCACTAGTGCTCACTACGGCCTGGGTTGGTCATTGTGTTCTGTATGTGTTTGCGCCTTGACGCTTTCAAGCCCTTGGCTTGTTGCACAGCATGGCAGCTCATGAGTGGGTTTAGTCCCAAGTTGTAGGCAAGGACTGGCCAGTGTCAAGGTTTCTAGCTGTGACAGTAGATTTTACTGCGGGAACGGCAGCAAAGAGAGGTAAGGGTACCATTAAAGTGACCTTTTGGAGTGGAATAATATACTCCGTGGTGACTTATCATACTTTCTGATGAAAATCGCATGATGCCCTCTAGCACTCCAGTGGATGTAAGCTGGTCTGCATGCCACTGTCTTGATGCCACTGTAAGTTGGTCTGGATTATTCCACTGGTGTGTTTGCGGCGATCTAGCGATCCTGTTGCGTCTGGCATTGCCTGCTTTTTGTTTTTTGGCTAGGTCATTAACACTGAGCTAGGAGAAGAAGGCACTCAGTTTATGTCACTTGAGCTGCGAGTTTATCTTCTATGCACTTGGATGTCACTGGTGGTGTCTTTTTCAACTCCTTTAAGACAAGCTATTCTGAATTCTATTCTGCCACGCCACTTCGACTTCATCAAAATGTAAAAGAAAGAAAGAAAGAAACTGGAGGTTGGAACACCTCTAAGTTACCCAAAACCGAAGTAATCAGGTTCTCCTGCTCCAAGCTTGCTCTGTGCTCTTAGGATGTGGATCCATTGCCATTTTATCACCGATGCACAGATTCTGCCTGCCTGCCTGCCTACAGATACATGTTCGGACTGCAGTGCACCCGGGAGTGACGACATCTTTTCCACTGTGACAAGCAGCTGTGGTAGGAGAATCAAACATGGCTAACAAGGCTGATCTTGAATGTTTGACAGTGGATGACTCGAAGCGTAGGTGGCCAGGTTCGCCTGTTTGCCATCGTACGAAGATCGGGAATGCTCATTACAATTTTGATGAGTAATTCTGCTTCATGAGGCCTATGAACAGAGCATACAGGGAGAAGCCTGGGGAAAAGAAAAATGGGTCGAAGGATCACCTGCGGTCCAACTGATCCCCTAAACCCTCAAACTTTGAATGCTCCGGAAGCTGACAGCGAACATTGCCATCGTGACGCACGGTGATGGAGCCTCTCGGGCCACATTTTGTTTAGGCTCGGCCTAGCTCGCAAGCAAGTCTGTCCAATAGGCCGGGTGCTGACGCTGAGCCCTCAGTTGAGTTGACGATGCACTTCAGTTGAGGAACCTTGACTCAATCGCCGCTGCCTTTCTGCAATTTACACTTCAGACCATAACGGAGTACTCCAGCTGACACGTTTGATTATCTGGTATTCACCCCTTAGTGCCACACTGAAGATGGGACCCCCCGGCAAACTGGTGCTGCCAGTCAAGGTAGCGGAACGACAGGGACACCTAGAAGCACACGGAAATACGCAGCTAAATACTAAATGGTTCCGTAGGGCTCAGGGGCTGGCTCAGAGGCCGTTGTCTTTGAAATGCAAAAGTGGGTGCATTGCATTGAGCCAGGGTTGCACTGTCTTCTGAACCTGTCTGACGCGGCGCATCATGTGTGCAGGTTGCAGAACGACTTGAAAGTGCAGCAGCGTGAGAATGACCAATTGCGCAAGGACACAACTGCGCTTAAATCTAATCTTTCAGGCAAAGAGAGGTACTTCATGGTCAGACTGCAGCCTTCAGATTCTTGGCAGTAGGGTCAGCTTGATGTGCTTTCTATGTCCACTCAGGCTATTGCAGCAGAAGACAAGCGAATGTGACAAACTTAAGGAGAAAGCACTGAGGGCAGAAGGGTGAGTGTTTGCTCCAGCATTGCACCATGGACACTACCAGCTCATCCAAGCAGCATTGCCACTGCCTCACAGGGCTTGTGCTGGGCATGTGAAAGATGTCACCACCCTCAAGATTGACAAGGTGGGTTGCTCACAACTCTTTGCCTTTTGTCATAGACTAGGGCTCCCATTATCTACAAGTCTCAGCTTGTCGTAAAACCATCCAAGGCAGCACACCCATAAGTTGCCTCTGACAATTCTGATAAGCGGGGCTTACTGATGTTGGCAGTCAGAAAGGCTCTGATATGCTGCTACTGCACTGCGGTTTTTCTTATGTTTTTACAAATACTTGTACTTATTGCATCATATCATCATGGCCAAACTTGCAGAGGCGCTTGGAGTCCCAACTATCAGACCTCCAGAGAGCCCATGACAAACTCAAGGACAAAGTGGCGCAACTTAGCAACAAGGTAAGGAAGGGAGCCGGGGCTTGCAAGGGGCAAAGTTTCAGGGACAAGCAAGTTGCCCAAGAGGGCCCCTGCAATCAAAAGAGAACATGGCGAGCGAAAGATCAAACACTGTCCTAAGCCTTGTTAACCTGCCAACAACATCAAAGTTTAGAGAAGGTCTTGTGTGTGCAGTGTGTAAATGTGTTGAGGTAACAGCTAACGGTGCCAGGCCCAGATTTTGGAGATACCTTGCACTGCCGACATTCTTGCCTGAGGCTTTCATGCATGGCTGCTGCTATCAGATCCGCACCCTTGCATTCTCAGTTTCGCACCCTCAGCACACTAAAATCTGGTTAAAGTTGTGTCGCCGGTGCTAACCAGTCCAAGCGCTGTGCAGTATTCTCTCTCAAACATACTGCTGCACTGCCCAGGCGGCTGTGCAGTGGTCTCATATAACAAACACACTGCTGCTATCACTCACAGGGTTCTGGGGCCAATGAGGAGGTTGCAGCCTTGGCAGCTGAGCTGAAGATGGCTAAGAAGGAGATACAGCACCTCACTGATGACAACAAGGTGACGATTGTATCATGGGGAGCAGGGTAATGGGCTGTAAGGCTCACATAGGGCAGAGGTATGATCTGGGTTGATTGCGCATAAGTTGGATGGGGTGGCAGGGAGCTTTCCTGTAGTCTTCGCCACTTGTCATCTCTGCATTTACCCAGCATCTGTAGCAGTAGGCTCTCTGCTAATAATGACGCCATGTACAGTTATCTACCTTGCCCCTCCTTTTCTGGGAAGCTGTAGTTGCTTCATATCACTAAGCTGTCCTAAGGTCTCCATGCTGTTACTCATTGCAAAGCCTGTGAACAGTCAGGTTCCTGGCAAGGATTGTCAGTCCCTGCAGATTAGGCCACTATTTGCCGCTCTCTGCTCCAAGTCCTTGTAGCAACCCTGCTGTAAATGACAATGGACTGAATTAGTTGCAAGAGCCGATAGATTTGAAACTCTGAAAATTTATGCTATTATTTGCAGCGTACTGTTTACGTGTGGATCCATACCTCAGCATACCTGTTTTTTCCTTGGTGTGTCTGTGTGTTAACATCTTCATGCCATCACTGCGATGTTCACCTGCACAGGCAGTGATCAGTCAAAGTATGCCAAGAACCATGAGCTGACTCCTCGCTGTGTCCAGCCCTGCCATCTCTGCCCCCAACTTCTGTAGCAACAGTCTCTCTGCTATTGATGGTGCCATGTACAGCTATTTGTCCTTGCCCCTCCTTTTCTGGACAACCACAGTTCCCATCTTGTTATGAACCTGTCCTAAGATGTTCACACCACTCACTGCGCTATTCCCCCACACAGGCAGTGACCAGTCAGGTTCGTGCCAAGGACCGTGAACTCACTGCAGCTCAAGCCAAGCTGTCCTGGGCCGAGGCAGTACAGGTCCGCAACAAGGAGATGGAAAACGAGCTGCTGGCACTGCAGAAGCAGCTGGGGGATGCTACTGCTGAAATGAGGACCTTGCAGCAGGTGAGCCTAAGCCTGCTTAGATTGAGCATAGGTTTTTTTTTGGTGCACATTGAGCATGGCGGGTCTACATGCACATTGAGCCATGAGTGGATTTTCAGCCGCAGCTTGCCATGACAGGAACGATGAGCTTTCAGCAGGTGAGCATGAGCCTCGCTCAAATGAGTGTCTGATTCCATGCTGTGGTTGGGATGGAGGGGTGTCCCAGCCGCAATGCAGGATGTTGCAGCAAAGGAGCATAGTATGGGTTGAACTGAGCACTGCTAACTAGGTCATACAAATTAGCAGCTGCCTGCTCTATTCATAAAGATCAAGAATAACAGGACTAGGGATTTGGCCTTTAATGGAGCATGGGGGGATTAGCCCCGAGGGGGGAACCAGCCCCGAGTCAGCCCCGAGGGTTGAGTCAGCCCTGAGCCAATTTCTCACTGCATCAGACAGTGGGCCCCGCAGGATTCCTTTTCTTTACACACCCCTGTGCAGCTGCCGTTTGTTGTTGTTGTGCATATTGTGGAGCGTGCCTATGGATGCAAGGCAAGGCAGAGCACTAGCTTAGGCACCCCAGAGTTGATGAGTATTTATACAGGTTGCTCATGCTATCGGACTCCAGAGAAGCTCCCGCATGGTGCATATTGGAGGGGCAGCCACCAATCACAAGTTGACAGCTTTCTCATGGTCATGGTGCCTGGGCTTCGCTCTATACTGGTATCAGCTGTCTTGATCTGTTAGCCAAGGCAGGCGGCGACTAAATGTGTACTTGATCCTGCTGGGATGGTGAGCAGAATGGCAGCGCACCCCATATGAGCACTTGACATTTGCATGCTGCGTCTTCCGCCTGCCACAGGTACAGCGCAGGAAGGAGGCTGACATCACAGCATTGACCAAGGAGCTCTCCTCCACCAAGGGTTCACTGGACCAAACCAGGGATGAGCTGTCTAAGACCACTGCTGCTCTAAGGGTGAGTGGGGTAGTGTGCATAGGCAACTGGGCAGCGGAGGTCTTGGGTGCTTGTCTCCTACCTGCTCATGTCTAGGCATATGTTGTCAATTTTTCTGGCTGCATACCAAAGGCCACCCGTCTTTTCCTCCACCTTGCTGTTTAATAACAGCATGATGTGCAGGGGCTATAACAACCTTTGCCGTACCTTTGGGGTCACAGGCGCAAAACGTGAGCTACAGAGCTTTCTCCCAGTGTTACGCAAACTTACAGGCATCTGCATTACTCGTTCTCATGTAAAGCAATGAAACCCAGGGTTCTGCACTTGGTGTGTGCTGCAGGCCTCTGAGACCCGCTGCTCTGAATTGGGTGTGGAGCTGAGTATCACCCGAGATGAGTTGACCAGGGTGTCTGCTGTTGCTGCTCGGGTAGCTGCTTCAGAGAATAAGGCAGGCCTGAGGGCAGAAGGGACCATTGCGGTAAGTTCTACTAGGTAGCCACAGGGAGGTTCCCGTGCCCATTCTTTGTGATGCTGTGTACTGTTCATATGTTTTGCTCGTGCATTACTAAAGCCCTACTAGGTACTTAAACAGCCCATGAAACAGCCCATCAGTACACACATATCCGCTGCCCTGGAAAGGATGTTATGGTTACTGTCATGCAGGTGCAGATTCACACAGCACTTACAGGAGACGTTCCGATTGTGCTACAGATAGCCCAGATTAGCATGCAGGGGCCTTGGTGGTGTTGCATAGTACAGCGCACTCATGCCCTTCATTTGCAGTTCTCAATCTCCTCAGAGCACACTTTGGGTGCGACTTTAGGTAGTACTCCATCCTGACAGCAGACTGCTCTTAGTCAATGGGATGTTGGCTCAATACATCTCCATCACAATCTGATTTTGAGTCAATATATCTCCAGGTGGACTGTGAAGTTGATACCATGGCAGTGAACTGGTTAGATGAGCAGGTGTATTCAATGCTGTTTTTTGTTATGGCTGCAGGTGTCCCAGCATCTGGAGGATGTAAAGTACCTGAATGGTGAGATACTGCGCCTCAAGGACAAGGTGGCTCTGCTGGAGAGGGACTTGGCAGTGGCACATCAAATCAAGGTAAGCCAGTCTGACTTTTGGCACAGGTCAAGAAAGGGGGCAATGCGATGTTGTTGCTCTTAACAAGGCTGACATGCGTAAACGTATTTAGCATTCTTACTCGGCCAGCACGCACCATCCAGACATGTAAGCATGTAACCAGGTGGACCGGGGAGAATTGTCCTTTCCTGAGGCATGTGCTGCCGCAGCTGCTGGAGGGAAGGATTGACCATACTCTGCCCCTGAGATGTAGGTGTTTGCAAGCTGAATATTAAGTGCTCTGGTGATGGTCCCTGCTACTTGTGAGCCAGTAGCACAGGGCCCAAGGAGTAACAAGCATATGTGTTGATGATGCAGCTAAAAGAATAGTTTGTGGTGACTCCAATTGGGAACAGGTCGAGTGCACACCTAGTTCTTGTCCTCGGTGGGACCATTTGAGTAAAAGTACTTAACATCCTGGAAGGGCCAGCATGTACACCTTTTCTTCACTGTCCAACAGTGAGAATCCTTAGAACTGCCTGCTGTGTTGAAGAGTGATGCGTCCTTATTCTGGCCTAGTCCTTCGCCTGGGCCCAAATCATATCTGAGAAAAGCATCTCACGGTGAGGTTTTCTCCTGAGAAGGTGCTTTTACCGTATGCCTTTGTACTGCTGCCCACAGGAGAAGTACCGCTCTGGCATGGAGACCATGTGCAGCACGGGTGATGGATCCAGGAGGGGCAGCCTGGGCTCCATTGCTGCATCACAGGCTGCAGCAATAACTGCTGTTGCTGCTCCTGCTGGCTCAGAGGACATGGAGGAGGACACAGAGAGGGTGAGTGTGCATGTTAGAAGAGGGGGGAGGGTGGCAAATCATTACCGGTAATAACATTGTTAGTAATGATAGAATTGCTGTTTGGCCAGGTGAGGAGGGAGGGAGGGCTGCCCAGAGAGAGAAAGTTGGTGAAGGGGGTGGATGGTGAAAGCCCTTCTTGCATACGTTCAGGGAGTAGGCCCAGGCAGATGTCCCTGCACCTGTAAATTGCATTGTCTCGCTGGGTGGGGCCAGTAGCAGCAGGGTCGACCCTGCACCTGCCTGGTCCTTAGCATTATCTTGTGAAAATGGGTGGTGGTCAGCTCCGGCTCAGGCTGTTGCTGCTCCCATGGGAATGTGCAGCTGCTGTTCCAAAGCTTGTAGCAGATCACACCTTTTGAGCTACCTGTGCACGAATCCCACCTGCCTGTTGGTCTGACAGCCTGCATGACTGTAAAACAGTCTCCATGCTTTTGCAATAGGGTACAACAGGCGTCGGCAGACATGTATGTTGATCTATCCAACATCGTTTACTTACATACCTCCCCACCCTGCAACTACAACCATACAGGGTACCAACATCTGCATCAGGGCTGCATGTTTAATTGCATAGAATGATCGCACTGCCTGGTGACTTTTGTTATGCTTATGCATCTGCTTAAGTAGTGCAGCAAGCACTCCTGGGCCACCCCCTTTGGTCCCCTTTGCTCTCCACGGTTGGTAGTTGCCTATGGTCCTCATAATTTGTTCTGTGCGTATTTGCAGGCACAGCAGATGGCAGTGTCGGAGGTGGCAGCCTTGCCTACTGATGTGCCTCTGAGCATGTCTCACCTTACTATTCAGTCCCCACAGGAGCCCCTTGCAGCCCGTGACATGGAGCAGGTCCTGCAAGAGCAACAGCAGCAGCAACAACAGCAGAAGAAAAAGGGGAGCAAGGCACGAGGAACACGTGGTACCGCAGGGGCAGCAAGGGGGCCTGAGGCTGCTAGCGAGGATGTGCAGATGGGAGAAGCTGCAGTAGCAGGAGCTGCAGATGCTGTAGTGGAGGGGGCGGCTGATGTTGGGGATGGTGGAGAGGAGGCAGGGGAGGGGCAGCATGCTGGGGAGGAGCATGAGGATGAGGGTGAGGAAGGAGAACATGAGGAGGAGCATGCTGAGGGAGGCAATGGGGAGAAAGGAGCAGCAGGGTGTGCTGGAGATGTGGATGAGGATGCTACAGGGGATGATGATCAGAAGGGAAAGCCTGCTGGGGGGAGAAAGGGAAAGGGCGGGAAGCAGCCTGGGAGTGGTAAAAAGGCCAGGAGGAGTGCGCGGCTGCGCAAGGACCAGCAGCAGGCGAATGCAGCAGCTTGAAGCCAGTAAATTAAGGGGCTGGGCTGGGTGACTTCTTAACACATGACTTGTAACCCATGACGAGGGAATCTGCAGGAGTGAGGGCGTGCTGGTGTCGCATTTGATCGCCTTATATCTTTCCACGGTAGCTTCGTTCTTGTGGCGGGAGACGGGCAGTATGTCACTGCTTAACTTGGCAGTGACATCTGCAGGGCGGGATCTGGAGATAGAGTGTGTGTTTGCCTGCGAAGGACCTGAGGTGCATTCATTAGAGTGGGAGCCAACGAAAAGTCGACATAGAGTTGACATAGATGGCATGGACGCACACCCAAAGCGGCTATTTGCTTGGAGTTGTTAATATGGTATCGCAGCTGGCGCTTGGAAAGTCGTGGAGGTCGTTGACCTGGCGGGGTTGCCCGACATGGCGGGTCGGGAGAGTGAGGACTTTATTGATGCTCCCTCGTCCGTTGAAACGGTTTGTGATACCGTGCACAGCTTAGAATTATTTCTCTGTGAAGGGCCCTCTCCCCTCCACAGGGGCTTTAGGAGTCAGGTGCCGGCGTGCTAGTTGGCATCCAGCCGTTGCCATCCGATCAAGTACCGGTGACATTCACGGGCGTTAGTCAGTCTTGTGAGGCCGTGTTGGCAGTGTCCGCCGAACGACTGCAACCCGGGAAGGTGAAGGCAGTCCACCGAATGGCATGCGGCGAGCAGACTCAGAAGGAGACCAAACTCTGAAGAAGTCAAGAGAACATAGAACACAGCACATAAGTGTCTTTGACTGGTGCCGAGCGCACTTGATAAGACACGGCGGCCAGTGCTCTACACATTCACCACATACTAGTTGCACCGCACACCTCAAGGCCCCCTCACCTGGGCCTTCGCTGCCACTCAACTGTCCATTGTCGAGGGCACACTCGGACTGGCCTCCACACTATCATGGCAACCACCTCCACTCCATGCCCGCTACGTAAGAACATATTGGCCTAGTCACATGTGCTCGAGACCGTCTTCACAATGCATAGAGACCTAGTCTCTCATCTTCCCACAGTGCGCCCGTGCTAACAGAGAGAGAGAGAGAACTACGCAGAGAACGGGGGAAATCCCTTCTTGCATATGTTAAGGGAGTGGACCCTCACCTAATACATATAGATAGGCCCACTACCATTCGGAGCCCAGAACACATAAGTGGGTGGGTGGGTAAATGCCCGTGCTAACATACATAGTAAGAAAATCAGGTCTATCATATGTGTGTCAATACCGGCAGGGTGGTTATGTGTCTGGCTTCAGATGTAGCTACATAGGCAGTGCTATTGTGTTGTAGTCAATATGGTAGCCTACCTGAAGGCTGCACAGGACACTATACCACAAGAGCACTCCTCTTTACACTCTTCTTAGTCGACAGTGGGTGGTTGGGTTATGACGTGTCCACCAATCTTGACTTGTTTAGGGACTCTTCATTTAGGAGACGTGGGAGGAGACGTGGGAGGGTGGGACAGCTGCAGGAGTGGCTTTACCCAACCATGACAGCTGGTCCCATGGTAAAGAGCAATATACGGTAGTATGTGTGTCAATACAGGCAGGGTGGTTACGTGTCTGGCTTCAGATGTAGCTACGTAGGCACTGCTATTGTGTTATAATCAATTTTGTAACCTGAAGGCTGCACAGGACATTATACCACAAGAGCACTCCTCTTTACACTCTTTTAAGTCGACAGTGGGTGGTTGGGTTATGACGTGTCCACCAATCTTGACTTGTTTAGGGACTCTTCATTTAGGAGACGTGGGAGGAGACGTGGGAGGGTGGGACAGCTGCAGGAGTGGCTTTACCCAACCATGACAGCTGGTCCCATGGTAAAGAGCAATATACGGTAGTATGTGTGTCAATACAGGCAGGGTGGTTACGTGTCTGGCTTCAGATGTAGCTACGTAGGCACTGCTATTGTGTTATAATCAATTTTGTAACCTGAAGGCTGCACAGGACACTATACCACAAGAGCACTCCTCTTTACACTCTTCTTAGTCGACAGTGGGTGGTTGGGTTATGACGTGTCCACCAATCTTGACTTGTTTAGGGACTCTTCATTTAGGAGACGTGGGAGGAGACGTGGGAGGGTGGGACAGCTGCAGGAGTGGCTTTACCCAACCATGACAGCTGGTCCCATGGTAAAGAGCAATATACGGTAGTATGTGTGTCAATACCGGCAGGGTGGTTACGTGTCTGGCTTCAGATGTAGCTACGTAGGCACTGCTATTGTGTTATAATCAATTTTGTAACCTGAAGGCTGCACAGGACACTATACCACAAGAGCACTCCTCTTTACACTCTTCTTAGTCGACAGTGGGTGGTTGGGTTATGACGTGTCCACCAATCTTGACTTGTTTAGGGACTCTTCATTTAGGAGACGTGGGAGGAGACGTGGGAGGGTGGGACAGCTGCAGGAGTGGCTTTACCCAACCATGACAGCTGGTCCCATGGTAAAGAGCAATATACGGTAGTATGTGTGTCAATACAGGCAGGGTGGTTACGTGTCTGGCTTCAGATGTAGCTACGTAGGCACTGCTATTGTGTTATAATCAATTTTGTAACCTGAAGGCTGCACAGGACATTATACCACAAGAGCACTCCTCTTTACACTCTTTTAAGTCGACAGTGGGTGGTTGGGTTATGACGTGTCCACCAATCTTGACTTGTTTAGGGACTCTTCATTTAGGAGACGTGGCATGTATATATGATGTTATAGATGTTTAGGCATGCATATATTGTCATACATGTCGAAGTTTACCCGTATTCTGTTCCACCTCGCTGCTCTTTGTGACAGCTTGAGGTGCGGGGCCTATGGCACTTATTGCTATGGCATATCATGAAATGTAATAATAGGAGACGTGGGAGGGTGGGACAGCTGCAGGAGTGGCTTTACCCAACCATGACAGCTGGTCCCATGGTAAAGAGCAATATACGGTAGTATGTGTGTCAATACAGGCAGGGTGGTTATGTGTCTGGCTTCAGATGTAGCTACATAGGCAGTGCTATTGTGTTGTAGTCAATATGGTAGCCTACCATGTCATATGTGCTGCCGTGATTGCAGCCAAGGCGGTGTGGCATGCAGCTGTCGTACATGTCTTGATAGAGGTCTATGACAGCTGCATGCAACACGGGAAAGCCACAAGCACCATCACATGCCTGTGCCAGAACCATTCAACGACTTCCACTTTGTCACCAAACACCAGCTGCTCAAGACTGCTCTGCAGCAGCGGCAGTGGCTAATTCAAGTGGAAGATTGCACCACCCATCCACACAGCATCCTCCCATGATAGCTTTAGCCCTGCTGCACTTCACTCAAGCTGACTCAACCAAGAGCCAAGTTTCCAAGTTGCAAAGTTTGTTTATGAATGCATGGAATTTCGGAGGTCGGAGGAATGTGAGGACTATAATCCTTACTTTGATTTGTCATTATTCGGGGATGAATGGCAAGGTCGTATTTTCGATACCTTTTCTTCTGGACCAAGAGGTGATATTGCTGAGACATTCACTTCTGATGGACCAGGTTCCAGTATTTCTGCCCATGGAGCCTAGGTTGGCTCCGTACGGGCGCCCCCTTTGAGGGGCCATGATGTAATCGTAATCGTAATCAACCACACAACCGCCACCACACCACTACCACGCACCTGCATAAACAGCATGCTTGCTTCACCAGCAAGCCCAACACCAACAGCCAGGAAGTGGTATACATTCCCCCCTCCTCCTCTGCGTACCGTAGTTCTCCCCCTTTCCCTCTCTCTCTCTGCTTACTTCATGGCACATTTGGCCGTGCCAGACAGAAGCCAGCGGGGCCCTTGCATTGAGGAATCAGACTCCCGTAAGCAAGAGCTTGCCGCCTGTCTTAGGCCTTGTCAGCAGGAACACTACCATCCCTGCTACTGCTATTACCATCAACACCACCACATGCCACATCATCCACTCCATTCATTGCTACTGGCAGCTCCGCCAAGTCTTCCTGATGGTTCCGCCTTGTGTACACAAAATACATCGACGGCGCAGTAATCAGTGTGGTTGCAATGGCCATCAAAATCAACATCGTAAACAGCCGAGTGCTGAGCAGCCCTAAGCTAAGCCCCACATTCAGCGCAATGACTTCCACTAAACCACGTGTGTTCATCAGCAGCCCCATAGCAACGCTAAACCTCCAGCTCCTCTTTGCGACAACTTTGGTGAGAAGACACCCGGGTGTGAACTTCGCTATGCATGCGATCACAATGATCGCGAGGGTAATACCCCACAGCCGCCAGGAGTTCAGGGTCCCGATGTTTGTACGAATGCCGCTTGATGCAAAGAACAAGGGCAGCAGCACCTCCACCACCACCAGCTCCATTTGAGGGATGAGTTTATCGGCAAAGCCATTGGACTTGGGAACGATGAGGCCCATGACAAAGGCCCCAAAGAAGGAATGGATGCCGATCACTTCTGTGGTGAAGGCAGATGCGATGAGGAGCATGAAGATGAAGCATAGATAGTACCTGTGAAGGCAGGAGTAAAAGTGGGCAAAGGTGAGACACTCTAGCAGCCGAGCCAACACAGTCTACACAGCGGAACTCAGGTATTGAAGTCGCCGACATTAGCTCAAGTACAGATATGCTGCCGCTACAATCATAAATACATTGCCATGTTTAGGGCTTTCCATCCTTGCAGAACACGTCATTCACTGTGGCACTTAGACCATATGTACGAGGGTTGAGTACAGGTAATCAAGGCAGGGGAGGACTGGGTAGGGCTTTACATAACTACAGCAGCTTCCATACTTCATTTCATCACTATGGAGTGTCTTCAACCGCTTTGGCCAGGTCATGCCAGCTTGACATCCCATTCTCCACCTATCCACCAACCTTCTACAAAGCTCCCCGGCAGCCTTGCCCCAGCACTCTCTGCGACGTCCAGATGAGGTCTCGCCAAAGTCTCCCTTTCCCCCTCATCATTACCGGTATCCCCCATTCTGCCTTCATCCCAACCAGCACCCTCTTCTTCATCATGTCACATATTGTCAGTTCTGCAGCCAACTATAACAATTCTTGCCTGACTAGCAACATTCTCCACAGAGACCCATATCATCAGTGCCCTCACCATTCTTCAACACTACACCAGTCAGTCCTTCCTCCCCCTCCTCCTCTTCGTGTACCCTTTCAACAGACCACACTCTCACCTCCCACTAAAACTTCCTAGATATCTTCCATCCCGCTCCCACATACCTGTTATCCGTCATGATGCGTGCTTCCATCTACTGCAGCCCCATTCGTCATCCCCCCACAAGCCAACATCTTCAAACCCTTGAGCATCTTCTAGTACTTTACCAATCCTGCCTGACTCTCCCTGATGTCCCATCTCCCTTCCCCTGACCCTATGCGGCCGCCCTGCCCCAATCGTCCTCACAATTCTTCATACCTCTCCCAGCCCACCTGTTATCTGTCATGTTGCGCGCTTCCATCTTATGATGGAACCAGTGCAGCAACCACCGCACCACAGTCGCCATGATCACAACATACACAAACGCCGCCAAGCAAGTGTACAGCCCATTGATCAACATACCACTCTTGGCAAAGGAGGATGCCAATGCCAAGGTGCACCATGCCAATAGATCATCTATCGCTGCACAGGACATGGCTTGTGTTCCCAATGGGGTGCCAAGTAGCTTGCTGCTTGCGAGGAGCGATGCAAGCACAGGGAAAGCGGTGAAGCTCATGCTTGCTCCGCAGAACAGCATGAAGGCAACGTTGCTGGGGGGCTGCCAATCAGGAGGCTGTCCTTCTTTGTTGACATTCTGTAGACAGCACAGGTCAAAGGAAGTCCACAACGGTCAGCAACGGCGCAAGGTACACAGAAGATAACGGATGGTGTCATACTGACAACTGGTTGTCTGTTAACTGCGTAGCAGAGCAGCTGCCACCACAGGTGCAACTAGGACAAGAAGCGTACATACATGTAGCAAGAGCAGCAGAATTCCCTGTCAACTGCTTCAAATGGAAAATGGGACTACTAAACTCCTGCCTTCTCAACCCCTTCAGACGGGTACCAGTTCCTCTATTCCTAGGCAACAAGCTACCATCTGAGCACCAGCCCTTTCCTTTCTAGACCAGCCCACATCCCAGGAAGGACCAGGACACTGAAAGCCCAGGCAGCCTACAAAGCGGAGGACACTGAAAGCCCAGGCAGCCTACATAACGCAGGAGACTGAAAGCCCAGGCAGCGTACAAAAGGAGGAGACTGAAAGCCCAGGCAGCCTACAAAAGGAGGAGACTGAAAGCCCAGGCAGCCTACATAACGCAGGAGACTGAAAGCCCAGGCAGCCTACAAAAGGAGGAGACTGAAAGCCCAGGCAGCCTACAAAAGGAGGAGACTGAAAGCCCAGGCAGCCTACAAAAGGAGGAGACTGAAAGCCCAGGCAGCCTACATAACGCAGGAGACTGAAAGCCCAGGCAGCCTACAAAAGGATGAGACTGAAAGCCCAGGCAGCCTACAAAAGGAGGAGACTAAAAGCCCAGGCAGCCTACATAACGCAGAAGACTGAAAGCCCAGGCAGCCTGCAAAACGGAGGGAGCCAGACACCACTCACCGCTAGCCATGGGGATATAGCCAATCCCACACCGAAGGGGAACACAATTGCTCCTACTGCAATGGGCAGTGCCTGCCTCCACTGTGCTTTGATCAGTCCTTGATCCAGCTCCATGCCCATGATGAACATGAAGAGGATGAGGCCCACATTGGCAACCACATAGAAGGTGGTTACAGAGTCATAGTAGTGGGTGGGGGTGATGTAGACCTCTGTGGGCCAGATGGATGCTGTAAACCCTGCAGAAGCATCACAAAGGACCATCATATATAAATCTGAACTGCTTGCTTATTCAAAGCACTGCTGGCTAAATCAGAGCAATGCAGAGTGACTGGAATGACATAACAGACATGGGAAAGAGGGATAAATGCAAAAAGATCATGGGCATGTTAGGCAGCAATTTAGACGAATTCCTGAGAATTCCTGAGATCTCACATAGCTGACTACGCATCCAGACTAGCAGAGCAAGATCGCAGAACTCAGCTTGCTGGGAATGCTGCAGAAGTAAGTTTGTGCAAGAGCATCAAAGGGCTGACCACTACAAAGATGATGCCCACCTGGAATCCTGCCCAGGACAGAGGGACCAAGTACAACGCCAGCAACGATTTCACCCACGACCTGGGGCTGCTTGAGGTAGCTGAATGCCTTGCCCAGAAGACGAGTGACGAAGAGGGTGAGGGCCAACTGCAAGGTGAAGCAAGCAACGACCGGTTATATGAGGTGTTCCCAGGTCACGTGAAGCACAGCACAGCAACCACCTTACCTGGATCAGGAAAAGCAGCAGGGGGCTCGTGAGAGGGTTCAAGAAAATAGACTCGGACGCCATCTTTAAGCTGTGAGGAAACGATCTTCGGCCGAGGGAGCTAGGGGTGTAGATGCCGGTGTGGACTTTGTTCACGTAGGCTTCCTGATACCAGCTGCGGCCCTCCTATAGAAGCTGCGGATTGCAGCTACGTGTCTACTGCAGTGGCGGGCCTGCATTTCCCTATCACACGGCAACGTCTTCAGACTGTGGAACGATGCCCCAGAAGGGGTGGTGCTACGCAATTACAATCAACGACTGGATGGATGCATCTACTTTAAGGTGATTTCCTGCACGCTGTCTATAATCCAGGCTTGCATGTTGGGGCCACTGGTGGCAGGAAGCAAGCTTTCCCTACAATCCTCCTTGGACGAACGCTCCGAGACCATAAAAGTATTTTAATTAAAAAGCTCCAACTCCAGCCCTGTACCCAATCTCCGGACTCCAGCCCACTGTCACGTTCCGTTACTGCAATTCGGCCTGAGGCAGGGGGGATCGGCTCCACCGCTTCACCAGCAGCAGCATGGCCAACCCGCAGGCAGAGAGTGGATGAGCGGGCTTTGCCAAGGTGAGGCAAGGCCAAGAGTAAGAGAGACATTCAGAAGTAGGAGTGCGAACTTTACTTCAACTATTCTCCTGTTAAGTACCACGCCTTGCGATCAGTGCTCGGATGAAGACTGGCTCACACACAGCAGATCGACCCCCGAGGGCCCAGCTTGCAGAGGCCTGCAGGCTAGTGCTGGTTCAGTCCCCCAACTCGTATTGTATTTTATTGCAAAGGCACCTACATGACACATTCAGGGAAGACATGTGTGTCCCAATGACCAGCAACTTCCAACTTCCACGGCACCATTGATCACCAACAACTCACTATCCACAAATGTGAACGGATTCTTTGTCTTGCTGTTACACACACAGCAGACAAACATGTATTGAGGATTACCCTGCTGTTACACACACAGCAGACAACCCTGCACAAGGATAATTGCTCCTAGGTCTGTAAGAGTGAGCACATGATTCAAGAATCAGCATTCCAAACCCAAGTACCTGAACCCAGTCAGCACTACTTTGCAAGTACCTGAACCCATGCAGCATATTAAACCGCTCAGACCACATGCGCCTGTCACCTCGGCAAGCAATCCAGACACAACTGCCAGTGAACCCACCACTGAATCTTCAGGCAATGGCTGAAAAACTTTGCATGCTACCCCTTGCAGACAAGCTGCCGCACAGCATTTGCATAGGACCTTCTCATGTTTGCCAACAATCAGCCCCCCCTTGACAACTGCAAGCAGCTGCTTGGCTCTTTTAACTGCACATTGTAGCAATGCATGCCAAATTACTATGAGCTATTAGCTCACCCCCCATGCCCCAACCCTCCAGCAACAGCCAGGGGCGAAGTGACAGCCGAGCTAGCCATCACAATGCTTCAAGCAGGACATGGTGTCAGATCCCCCACACCACCACCCCACTACCCCCCCATGTGTCCAAGTACAACTAGGGGGTGGGGTGGACCCGCTTTGCGATTAGACGGAGACAAAGTCCCTTGGAGCCCTAGATACACTGCTAGAAGAGACCAAGCAGTGTGAGGACCCCCTACAAAATGACCCACAGCATGCAGACCATGACCTCAGCAACACCAGTGACCCATTGCGTCAGTGTAATAAAACAGCGCTGCCCAAAATCGACCAAATGCATTGTTGAGCAAGGCCCTACACAAGTGCAGCTGTGAATAACACACAGCCTGAATGACGTTCTCTTTGCACAGGGGTAGCTACAGCTGAATGGTGTCCTGGTGAATTTACACTAGGTGCACAGCTCCTGCACCCTTAGTGCCCAGTGAGAACTCCAAGGCTAATCTGGTACCCTACGGCCTACACAGGCTCCACAAAAGGGTATTTACCGTGAACAGTAGAGTCAGGAGCACAGGGAGGCACTGAGGCCTACGAGAAAAGAAAGAGACGCAAGGCCATGGGAATGCCTGCGTAGACTTAGGGAAAGAGGGGTCTTGCCGTAGCGTGCCACCTTCTCACCCTGAGGCCTACGCAGTTAGTCCCAGGCTCTTGCTAAAAAATCATGCTAAGAGGACACCACCTATATGCCAATGCACTTGTCAAAACGGAACCAAAATGCAACCAAAGACAGAGTTGTGCTTTCCAATCAATCCCTTCCAAGCCCTTTCCATCGCCTTGCAGAGGTTGTTGAACCAGGAAGAATATTGCTTGCTTGTTGCAAAGCAGCAAGTCGACTTTCCAGCTTGATACTTACATGGCACACAGATCTAGGTAGCTTCTCATGGCGCAAGGCAAGAAGCAAGCTTGGCACTTGGCCGAGTGACAGAGGAACCACAGTCAAGAGCCTGCAGCAGATGAATCCAGAAGGATTCCCAGCAGATAGATCTGCCCAAACAACCTACAAACAATTCCCGAAGTGAATTAGCATGCGCTAAACCCTTGAAACCTGCTTCTCAATCCTAGTACCATACTCCACACAAGAGTGCTCTTATCCACAAGCTACACAACCCCAGCGGCCGTGGCAAAGGGCACTTTCATGCCCAAAAAGAAGACCCTGCAACCGACCACTGCTCTTCACAATCCAGACCCATTGACAAATCACACCATACCTGACTCTTTGCGCACACAAGTAAGCAAACCGTCTGGGACAGAGCTCCCCTTTTGCTCACAAGTAGTGCACTGTCAACAAGAGGCCAGGCAGGGCAAATAGAATAATACGTGACT
Source organism: Pseudopediastrum boryanum (assembly GCA_963556185.1). Lineage (NCBI taxonomy): Eukaryota > Viridiplantae > Chlorophyta > Chlorophyceae > Sphaeropleales > Hydrodictyaceae > Pseudopediastrum > Pseudopediastrum boryanum. Next base: position 6,105,940 of record OY744503.1, read on the forward strand.
CATTACTGCCCATCAGCTAGCTGGTCATTACGCTCTTAGACATCTGACCCCAGCCATAGGAAGTTTCTCCAAATGATAAGCAAAGTGTCATAAACAACACCTTAGTAAGCCTTAGTAATCTTCTACGTAATCATCAGAAAAGTGCCATACGCAACATCACCCCTGGTACTGTCTGAAGTATTCCTTGTTGAGAGCCAGGCATCCTGCGCACTTGATGTAGCACTAGTGTCGCCTAGTGACACAAGTGACTAGCCAGACCACAGGCTTGATACTCCTTCCTCTCCCTCAAAGCTTCCACCCACGCCTCAAGCCTGTCATATCATGTCCCCTGATCGAAGGCCAGGTACCATGACAGATGTTCAAATCTACATCTTAAGGCGTCCAGCCACAGGAGGTTTTCAAAACATCAACAAAGTGCCGTATGCAACGTTGGCTTGGCAGAGTTGTAGTAATTGCTTTTTTGGCCAGGCTTCCTGGGCACTTTTGACGTAGCACTAGTGTCATAGGCAAGGTACCATGCCCGAGGTCCAACTGTACATTCTTCCGCGTCCAGGCCCAAGAAAAAAACCCTGCCAAAGACCATTGCCCTTACAACCCAGAATACATGACAAGTGAAGTAATCCCAAAGATTAATTGCTGCTGTCAAGAGGCTGAAGGCCAGGAAAGAAGAAAAGCTGCAAGATGAACATTTTCTTCTCAAACACCTCTGACTCCAGCCACGGAAGGTCCTGGAAGCATCAACCAAGTCCATATGCAGCATCCATTTGGCAGTCTTATGGGCATTGCTTTATACAGGAGCTACACATACTGCACATCGCAAGCAATACACCAGACCATGGCTCGGCCACAAATTTTCCCTCAAAGCTTCACCCCTGCCACATCCAGTGCCCCACTCACAGGCAACACACCATGCCCAACGTCCAAATGCACATCTTCCGGTGTCCAATTAGGGGTTGCCGTGATCGTTTTCATCCCAGGAATCCGCATCAGCACACCAGAAATCCCGGGGCCATTTTTCCCAGTGGTCCTCTTTACAAGCCATGCACAAGTTGCCCATGCCAGGCAACCAAAGGTGGAGCAGCCGAGAGCTGCGAGGAAGGCGCGCCAGTCATAGGGGTTGCTCCGCCACGACCAATCGGCGCCGACCGCAAAGCTTGTGGCGGCGTCTCCAGGGATCCAGTTGATGCCGATGCCAACGGCCGTCAGCTGCAAGCAGAAAGGGTAAAGAAACACATTGCATTCAGTAGAGCTAGGTAGAGAGTTGCATGCAATGCATACTTAGAGAGGACAAGGAAACACTGCAATCAATAGGGTGGGGTAGAGCCAGGGTTGCAAGCCATAAGTAGCAGCATAGCACATGCCTTTCCAGATAAACCTCACAACTGCAGATACAGGGCAGAGCTTTGGGCACGTTCTCTGCAGAACACATCCCCAGGGCTGCATCATTGCCTACCAATGCAACTGATACAGCTAGTACAGCGCAAGCCAACGTCTAAGAGACTGTACTTTAGCACACTGTACTTTAGGGTTTAGGGTTGGGCGTTGCGGGCTGGGATTTAGGGTGCAACGCACTGTACTCATGCAAGCTGGAGAAGGACCAATTGTCCTACAAAAGCATGCAGCAGTAATCCCAGACCATTACCCCCTATGTACGCCTTGCTCTCATGAATGAAAAGCAGGGATGCAAAGGAAGAGGGACATTACAATTAGTATGTATTGTTACCATGATTTAGTACTGTCAATGAGTACCATCGCTAATGCTGGACCAGGCAGGTCATCAGAAGATGCAGAAACGGTACATAATCTTATAGAACCAAAAAAAAGGTCAGCAGACCGTCTGGGCCTGGGCTCCTCCTCTGCTCACAAGTCATGTACCGTAGACAAGAGGAGAGGCAGGGTGGGTATGAACTTATCAATGCTATACGACGACGAATACATCAGCACATAAACGCCTATTTCATCTACCGGTATGTACCCTGCCTGGCCTCTTAAGCACCTATCTCCACTTCCATTACCCCATGACTCACCCCAAGAATGCCACACACAGTTCCAACCACAAACGACGTCTCCGTCAAGAAGCCGCGCCACCGTCGCACCAGCCCCAGCGCCACCGGCACCGCCGCACAGCACGTCAGCAAGTTACTCATCAAAAACAATGTCAGCACATTCAAATTCAAACTGCCGATGGCGATGAGCGGAATGTTGAGAAGCAGCACTGCGATACGAGCATATGAAAGCGGCTTGTTTTTGAGGAAGTGGCCGGAGACCGAGGCAGCGAGGCCATTCTGCGCGCTGTCAATGGCGCCTTCGTTCATGATGATGGCACAGAGCAGGACTAGGATGTGGACCCAGCTGGAAACAACAGCAGACTCCCCCGTTGCTCCTGGAGTCAGCACCTGCAGGCAGAAGACAAGCACGTGTTAGACTGTATGCATGATTACTGTACGTGCCAACATACCTTGCTCCCCCACCCACCCGCCCACTCTTGTATTATGTATATGCCGCCCTGCTTTACTATGATGGAAAATTTTCAAATTTTTTGCAGCATTGTTTACTGATGGCTAAACATAGATAAGCCCAACCCTAAAAAAGAGTGCCTGCAGGCAGAAGACAAGCACGTGTCACTGTGTGTGTGTGCGTGTGTGGGAAGTGTGAGTGCCTAAGAGTTTGGCCTATCATAACAAAGAGCCCCGTGCATCACCTCTTGCACACATGTCACTGCGTGCGTGTGAATCCAACCTTGATAAACTCAATGGCATCTGTGCGATGCCACAGTTCACCACAAGGGTGCCAAACCCACTAGCATTGCAGTCCACTCCCCCCCCCACCAACCCCTGTACCCCACCCGATCCTTGCACCCATCCCATCCCAGCCTTGCATCCACCCCCCCCCCCCAGCCTTGCATCCACCTCCCCCCCCCAGCCTTGCAGCCACCCCCCCCCAGCCTTGCAGCCACCCCCCCCCCTCAGCCTTGCAGCCACCCCCCTCATTTACCCCACCCTCCACATCCATCTGGTCCATCTTAGGGCCTATGGCACTTCTTGCATATCATGACTTGTAATATTATCAACAAATCCATCCATCCACTCTCACCTGAATGAGGTACAAGTTAGGATTTGTCTCCTCTATGGTGGCCATTCCCGCAGCAAGCGCCAGCCATCCTCCAAAACCAGACAAGAAGATGAGCACCACCACAAACGAGCAGCCAAGGACAGAAGCAATCCTCAGGGTTCTGGCATCTGCTGAGGCCCAAACCCTTTGCCACATGGCCTCAGAGAAGATCGTGGAAGCGCCTAGGGAGGCTCCCAAGGTGAAAATCGAAATCCAGCCAGCCTCGTTGACACCGAGGTTTGGTGGGAGGGGGTTGGGCAGGGGGGTCCTGTACGAATGTGACACAGAGGAAAGGATTAGTGTACACATCGGAAGAGCCCATTGCAAAGCCACAGAAATGCGACTCAGCATCAGCATGCAAGGTAACGTTTGCAAATCTAAACAGCTAAGAAGCTCAAAAAGAAAGAACCCGGCTCCTCTGCCGGGCCATTGGTGCCGCGTGGGTAGGCAAGTTCGGTAGGCCCACTTGAGGCACCAGTCCTTGCATCTACAGCACAAAGCAGCTGCTTTAACTATAAATCTACCATGGTACTAGATTGACGTACCTAAAGCTTGTACTGGATGTGTGGCAGCAGCACAATTACGTAGTGGCTGCATGCTGGAACGTGACATGGATAGGCTGCTTTAACTCTTGATCTTGTAAGAGTTACCACTGCGCCAGCCCCGCTCCTGTTATAGCCCCAGAGGCTGTGCAATGCTGCCAAGACCCCTAGGCCTGCTGCTAAGTGTGGCGCTCCCAGCTCCTGCTGACAAAGGCATCTGCTGCTGGTTCTGTATTGCTGCTCCTGGTGCTGCTCTTGCCGCCGCTGCTGCCCCCGTCGTTCACACATGCATCTGCTAATGGTGCTGGTGCTGCCACCCTGCTGTTAACACAAGCAGTCCAAGTATTTGCAGCCACCACCCCAAACCCTAAAGCTTACCTGTAGGTTACTGCAACAAAGATGGCAAGGATGATCATCAGCAGCATGCTTGCGATGCCCTGAACCTGATCAGTCACTAGTGACACCAGCAGGCCTCCATAAGCAGTGTAAGCGAGGGTGAGCACGCCCACAACTATGATGATTCCCCAGCTGATGGAACCTACGAAGTCCTTAAACAAGCTGCCGATTGTGGTGTATTCCGCAAGGAGGAAGATGGACAGGTTGAACATGCAGAGGAGAACGGAGATGGTCTTGGCAATTGGGCCATAACGCCACCCCATGAAGTCTGACATGGAGTAGACATGGGGCATCGCCTTGGTGATCTTTACACCGAAGAAGGCGATCATAAGGATGGGGAAACCGCAAGCCAGGGCATAGACTACAACCCCCACAATGCCTGCAAAGCCTGCATAGTTGCCCGGGGTGGCTATGGCCCAGGCGCCCACCGCTCCAGCGTAGAAGGACCATGCAATCCTGCCGATGTGCTGCGTGCCGCGAGCGGTGACGAACTCCTCAGTGTCCGCGATCTTGGCCTGTTTGCGCTGGTGTAGGAAGCCTGCAGGAGAGGAAGCCGTGACTTGCCAATTCTAACTCACAGCACGCGCGAGCTGCTTGTGACGAGCTTTTGTGTGGATGAAGCCTTTGACTCAGCAGGCCCCGGCTAGCTTTACAGAACATCCGGGAAAGGGAATTTTTGCAAGCAAGCTTACCGTACACGATGGCATACACGGCAAACAGCACAGCTGCAGTTACGCATACAGCGTATGATGTTGCGATCCAGCCCACTCTTTCCATTGCCCTGCTTTCCGCAATGGAGAAGTATAGGCTGTTGTGCTGCTGCCTAGCGCAGTCGGGTGGTCGACTGCGGAGATCGACTCTCCCACGTTTCAAGCAACACGCCGCAACAGGAAGTCGCAGACTACCTAAGAAATGAAACCTCGACGGCAAGTAACGTACCCGCCTGGCAATACTATGTTGCAGCACAGCAAAGCTAGCTCTGGCACCAGCAGATGCAACACGTATCCAGCCGACACCATGTAATAGAGAGCCACAAGGAGATTATGCTTTCCTGCATTAATACCGTGTGCTTGCATTACCACTCTAGTACGATCCTCGGACAAAGATGCCCGATTGAGGATGTTTGTCGGTGACATGAAAAGCACTCGTGCAAGTCAGTGATCAACACTCGTGCCCGTGGCGCCGGTGCCTTCAATCTTTCTAGTCTCTGTGCTAGTGTGGTACCGTTCGCTCAACGTACCGTTCGCTCCGACCAAACCCACACATCGGACGGACAGCGAACCGCCGTGTGCAATCACCTATTTCAGGCCAGACTGCTCATCAGCGGTTAAACGTGGCAACTCCGGACTGTTCCCGGGCCCACCCGCAACTGTAAGCATCGTAGCGTTAATTACTGTACCCGGCACAATGATGTTACCGTTAATAACAAACTTGATCACAATGGAGCATTCACCATCAACGTCATCCACATAAATCCCATATGCGGTCGGAGCCACTTTCCCAAGCACACAGGAGGCTCTGCCCTGACGAGTCCGCTATGCATTTAAAACCCTTGGCCTAGCAGTCCCATTCCTGATAACAAAACTCCGACTACAAGCTGATGACAGTACTAGGGCATGAAAATACTCAACCCCAAACACCACCAACAGCAGGGACAAACAACACACAGCCACTACAGCAGACGCAAATCATTCCAGGGGATGATATATTGAGGGCAAGACATGCTGAGCATTAGAGAATTACTTGGTCATTTGCAAAGCTGACACAGCAAGAACTCTCTCAACTTGCAAGCGCCGGACATTTTAGCCCCCATGGAAGCAAAAGCACTGGCTTCCCTATACAAGGACATAAGCTCAGTTTCAAAAGCTTTCCAGGTCCAAAACCTCCTTAATCTCAGCAGGTAAATGTTTTGACTTTGGCTGCAGATGCCCAAAAGGTACATAGCATGGCACGGGAAATACTACAGTTCCCAAAAACCATAGCCTCACTTCCCTCCACTGAAAAAGCTTCTGTTGCTAAACCTTCCTATATGTGACACTCAGCATGCCCCTCCCTCAAATACCACCCCTTATGGCCCAAAATGTCTGCTAGCTGTAGCGGTTTAGACATACTGTGCTGGGACCACAGCAACACCCGTTTCTGGTTGACATGTAAGTAGGCATCAGCAGCCACACCCATATCTCAGGGTGACACATGCCAAACACACTACACAACATTTCTGCTCCAACCCTCACCATAGGAACGCATCTCTTGCTTGTAAGCAGAACACGTCATGGACGAAACATCAACCGTCAGTAACACAGCAACATATGCTAAGCAAAAGCAAGATTTGAGTGCACAGGACACACTGTCACCACTCAGACTGGCATGCCCTAAAACTCTCCTTTCAAAACTGCAACCCTTGAAATGTGGCTGCTCGCGAAATTGCAATACAACTCTCTTTTTCTTTCTTCTCTTCCCCATCACCTTTCCTTCTCTTCCCCATCTAAATCTTCCGCCACTCTTGTGGATTCCACACCTCCCCTTCCCTCCTTGTTACGCTCTCAATGGGATGAAACCATAACTCTATATGCAGGGCAAACACCAACCGACAGCTTCTCAGATCCACGATTGCTCTGCAGCTATATTGCTGTATTGCAAGCTCTATGCAAACCGCCAACCTTGGAGAAGCCCCCCTGTGCCCAGCACATGTCCGCCCAGCTGCCGACAGAGGCGACTTGGCACACAAAAATAGCACATAAGATAGGGCAACCTCCTCATTTTGCGTTGCCTTCCCCACAAATCTAGAAGCTTCTTGCCTATAAGCCAGTTCGTACCCACTTTCGCTCTTAGCTCTTCTCTAACTTTCCAGACATGTGCTGGCATCTCTCTGCCCACAAAAGGTTTCATCTCTCGCCAAGCACTGCCATTTCTGACAACAGTCCTTATTGCATCGTGTTGCTGTGCCAACAAAGGGATCGAAGTTGGGTAGTAACCTCTAATGGACTCTCCTTCCCATTTATCCCCAGCAAAACGATGGCTTGCATTGGTTTCAAATGACAGGTCAGCATGTAACCTATGCTACATGATGTAAGTATCAGACCAGATTGCCCACTTACTCCTTTCACTCATCTGGCTCGATCTAATAAACCTACATACCTAAGATGTTCAAGCAGAGCTAAAACCCATGCTGTTGCGCACCCTCATCCAAAGCAGGGAGGATGCTACACTACATGCACTCGTGCAAAACTTCTCTCTCCAGGGGTTGCCCATTTCCCACAACGGGAAACCCTCTTTCAGGGCACCCCACCTAGCCAGCTCAAGCTCTCAGCTCACATCTCTGCAAAACCTCCACCTATAAACCCTCCCAAACTACCTGTGACAGCAGCACCTACACAGAGTAGTCTGCTCACCCGTCACCCAGTCACTAATGACACACCAGCCAGGCACTACTTACTGCTTGCCGCCAAGCCCAGCCAGCTGACGGATCTTAGGAGGAACAGCGCCATTAGGTGCACTCCTGGTAGGCTCCTGCACAGGGGTAACCACTGACGCCTTCTTGGCAGGTGCCTTAGCACACCCAGTCTTCACCTCCTCAAGCACAGCTTCCCACTTAGTGGCAGGCTTGCTCCAGCTCAAATCCTGGCTGATGCAGTTGACCACCATCTCCTTGAAGTGAGGGGTGGAGAAGGCCTGTGCAGCACGTGCCACCGTGGCGGCAATGGCTGAAGCATCCGCGTCCACCAGCGTATCAGGGTCCAAAGCACCCATGTGGAACCCGGTGACACCCTCCTTCACCGTATCCACCAACCCACCGGTGGATGCCACCACAGGGACAGTCCCGTACTGCATAGCGTGCAACTGGATCAGACCGCAAGGCTCAAAGCGTGAAGGCACCAGCAGGAAGTCAGCACCAGCAGTGATGGTGTGAGCCAGAGGAGCTGAGAACTTCACCACACCCTTGCAGCCAGGGAACTTGGTCATGCCCTTCACCATCGTCTCGTACTTGGCCTTGCCGGTACCCAGGATGGCAATCTGCACCTTGCCCTGAGCGGCGATCTTTGGCAGAGCCTGTATTGAGGCAAGCAAGAAAAGCAAATGATCAGTGATTTCATTGGTGGTAGTGGTGTTGGTGGGTACAGCCACTTACTTGCAAGCCATGCCAATGTTGTGTCTGCAGGGGGTGGACAGCAAGAGAGTAGAACATAGAGACAGTCTGCATATTGCCCACAACTCCATCTCGCAGCCTTAGAAAGCCTTACAACTGTGCTGCCATCATGCCCGCCTTGCCCTTAATGGATTTTTACACATCATATGTGTAGCACTGCATCATATATAACGTCCAACTGCAAGATGACTTGCTCTTATGCTGCCCCTACTCTAGTTGGTTCCCGCCAACAACTTGCACAACTCTGCTCCCGCCGCAGATACACTGCTTTGCTGAACTACTTGCCCCTGCAGCTGCATGCTTTGCTTCCTTTCCCTGCCAGCCCAACTGCTCCCATTGGCCCCTACTTACCGCCAACAGGATATCCACACCCTTTTGCTCCTCCAGACGGCCGATGTACCCGAACAGAGGCACAGAGGGGTCCACAGGCAGACCCAACTCAGCCTGCAGAGCAGCCTTGGCAGCAGCCTTGCCCTCAAACACATTCTTCACATCATACTTCACAGTGAGGAACTTGTCAGTCTTGGGGCTCCACTCAGTGACGTCCATGCCATTCACGATACCCTCAGCACCGCCAGCTGCACGGATGTAGGAGTCCAGCTCCACACCCTTGTCAGGGCCAGAGCCAATCTCAGCAGCATAGTTGGGGCTCACGGTCAGCACCTTGTCAGCGGCCATGATACCAGCCTGGAGGGAGGAAAGTGCAAAAGGAAGGTGATGTTAGCACACACATAAGAACTGGGCTTCTAGACACTGGCACAACTGCTATATTCTCAATACAAGCTGTGATAAAGCTCAAGCTTGATGACACTTACTACATAATGGAACTACTGTGAGTCCCAAATGGTGGCCAGAGCAAGTGTTCGCTCGAAACCAAACAAGGTTATCTGTGAACTCCTACACGCAAACTCCACCCATGTGAAATAGAAGCCAACTGAGAGAAGTGCTAGGCCTGAAACACTCCAGCACCCAGCGTGGCATGGCATACAATTGCCAAGGGTGCTACAGGTGCATGCTATTATCAACTCGTGCTGTACAGCTCTACCCTGTACCCCTTACCTTCATCCAGTTCAGCTTGTTGAAGGGGCCAACATTGGTCTTAGGCTTGGCATCATCGTCCAGGGGGTCCTTCTCGGTGTAAACCGTAGGGTTGCCATCCTTGAAGCCCAGCTTGTCCAGGGCACCCTTGGGCAGGTTCAAGTCATTGAAGGTGTCGGGCCAGAAGCGACCCTGGAAAGCGATGTTGTGGATGCAGAAGGCGGTCTTGGCGTCCTTGTACTCGCCGCGTGGCTGGTAATAGTCCTGCATGGAGAGAAGGGAAAAAAAGAAGCGGGCGCGTCAGGGATATTTTCAGCACAGGCATGGTATGAGGACGTCGCATTGGAGCCAGAGCATATACTTACATGATAACAGTACATTAATCATCATTCACATACCGAGGGGTCGTCGAACTGATGGACATGCTGCAACTGCACCTGTAACGCCGCATGTGCCGGAACAAAAGAGCAGCTCTTACAATATGAGGACTGAAAAAGCAAACCCCGGCCATATTTACCTTCAGCAGGACAGGCACAAGGGCAGAGTGCCAGTCGTTGGCCACGAACACACAGTCCTCTCCGGGACCGAAAGGCAGAGCGCGGGTGGCCTCGATAGCGGACTTGCAGAAGAGGCTGAAGCGCTTGTGGTTGTCGATGAAGTCAGCACCAGACTTGGCACCGTAGAGCTTGGCACCAGTCTTGCCCCACACCTTGGCCAAGAACCAGGGATGGTCCACGAAGACACGGTGCACTCCCTTCTTGATAGCATGGAAGAACCGGACTTGCTCACCGTCCACGTTGATGACAACGGAGGTATCCCAGCCATCCTCATACTGATCATACCTGCGTTACAATGTGGGAATCAGCGGCTGCTCTTCTAGTTGCTATAACGAATGCAGCAGCAATAGTAGGAGCTGCCATGCGTTGACGCTGCTCACCTGGGAGCAATTGTGATGACCTTGTGGCCACGCTGAGCCAATTCAATTGGAAGCCCCCCCACTACGTCACCCAATCCACCAGTCTTGGACCACGGGGCGACCTCAGCAGAGACAAAGACTATGTTGAGGGAGCAAGTAGCGCCAAGCACACCGCTCGACACCGCTTTCCGGTTCACTCGCTGCGCCAACTTGCTGCGAAGGCGCTGGGCTGCCACTGCCTGCCTAGGAACGAACATGCAGTTGCTGGCCATGGTGTTCATCGGCCTGACAACCCTAGAGGGCTGCCCAGCAAGGCCGCGGGCTGCATAGACCTTCCCAGCGACACGCTGGGCCTGGCCCGATGCAAGGTTCAGTGAGGTCTGCATTTTGGCTATGGGCTTGAAGAAGGTGCCTGCACAGCTAATGCAGTTCACTGCTCCTTATAGGACAGTGTAAAGTGGGGTTTGTGATGTCGTTCCCGGCAATTACAGTTCGAAGTATCTCACCACTGCCTCAAAGGAGCTGAAAGGCTGTAGTTGCACCGCTGTAGCAGGTGGTTAGGATCGCGTAGGATCCTAAAGTGGGTCACCCTTTGCGCGGGCTGATACCGTGCATGGCAGCGCCTGCAACTCTGAACTTCCCTCCCACCTGCCTACCGTTTCAAAGCCTCCCCTCTAACGCTTGCAGATTGCTTGCTGGTGCATTGCAAAAAGTGTCTGTGATACAGCATGGAGCAGTTGTGAAGCTGCAATTTTACCGCTGTTGGCTAGGCTGAATCGGTAGAGCGACTGTTCGATGATCAATACTTAATGGTGCATTGTAGTGCATTTGTGCATTTGGCTGTGTTCAATCTTAATAAACGGTTTGGCAGCGTATTGGATCCTTGGACTCCCATACGTGCGGGACTACTGCTTGAAACCTTTGAAGGAAGCATCAGCATTAGTGGCTCGCCCATCTTTCAGTATCTCGCAGTTGGGATGTGGTCTATGTGTTCAGACGGCATGCTATGATGGTGGGTAGAGTAGGGGCCAGCGCATGGGGGCTGCTGCCACGCCAGGGTTGCCCCCTTGCACTTTCTTTGTTGCATGTCCCACCATGACATCCGCGAGCACATCCGCTTAGTAAAGAGTGCTTCTCTATCTGCATGTACATAGTGGCCTGGTAAGTTGGTGCCGTGTGACAGTCATGGCGCTGCTCGTTTATAGTGACTTAGCTCTCTATCTTGTTATTGCACTATGATGCACTCTCCAGGGTGTGGGTTGCAAGACGGTTCACATGCTGCCTGTAACGGGAGCACGCAGGTACTGGCAGCAGATACGCTGGACTAACCACAAATCCTCACAATAGATCACAGCACGATAGTAGTTGCAAGGTTGGAAGGAGAGATGTCACAAGTCAGCATTTTGTGTGTAGGCGTCACTAGCAGTAGGCCCATTTTGTTGAGTCCCCGGAGCTCGCCCAAGCACCGCCCCGGGCACCGGGGTAAGCAGCTTTGTAGCAGACGGGTTGACAGCAGGCGTCCTGCTAATGTGTCTGTGGATCCTTACATTGGCAAACCCATCGGCACGCTAACGACCTCCATATGGAACAGTTAGAGAAGGACCACTGCACTGGCATGATGAGACGCTTTATCAGGCCCAGTGCCCTCCCTAGGTATGAGGTAGATGGTCAAAGTGTATGCACTTCGGAATGTGTCACCTGGTAAAAGAAACTTGGCAAAAGGAACAGTAGTGAATCCATGATCACCACAAACTTCAGGAATACATCACAGAAGCCCCCTTCTACCAAGCAAGTCGACATGTATGGCCACCAACACTACTCTACATACAGCACTGCAAAATCCGCAGCTGCAAACATCTTCTTTTTGGATGTAGGGAGGTGGCACCACCACCAGACCAGCTGCGAACATCTAGTAGGGTGGGGCGCACTGACTTGAAGTTCCCCAGCCAAACAACTAAGAGCCTGCACCATCACATTGATCATTGACATATAGCAACAACTCACGAGCCAACACTGTTTTACATTCTGGCATACCCACAAGGCATGCCTTCCTTCCAGCTCCCGAAAACCAAAATTGTGTACCGGTACAGAGTTTCACTGTAGCAGACACACTCTTGCGATCAAGCACCTACAGCACCATCATTACAGTGCCAGGACCAACTTGCATGCTGACAGCTCTTAACAAACAAGCATCAATCAGGACCATACCGACAACCCAACTAGCACATCAGCTCTTCCTTGCTTCAAGATGCTGCCCAGGAGCTAACTTTATGCAACAGATACCCAACAAAGGAATGCATGCATATATGTTCTTTGGTGAGCCTTTGCGCACATTGCATAGCTACACCAAGCCACGCCGGTAATTGCCGATAGCCACAGAAGCCACCCTCTTGCCCATGCCGACTGACATACCACACTCCCCTACTCTTGCAAACTTAGGAACACTCAGAAATTTCGCACCACAAAAAAGAGACATGCTATAGATGAAAACTGCTGCAGCATTTCTCTTAAATAGGTAACTGCACAGCTTTCGGGCGCCCGGCATGACTCCAAGCATACACCAACCTTGCCACAGCCGCTCAATCAGTGCCTGAAGTCACTCTCTTTTTCCCACAATCGCACAAAACATCACACAATCAGCAGGTACCCTTTCCAAAATGCCATTTCACAGCAGCAAGTTAGAAGACCACATGGGTTGGCTACACCTCTCCAGATTAAGTTTCTCGCGAGCAAAACAGGGACCAAAGCACAGGTAAGCCCAGAGGAGCAACCTTGCCTATCTGTCAAACAACTGTGCAATCCTTCGACCATGGCCAGACAACTGTGCAATCCTTTGACCATGGTCATGGAGGCAGCACAGCCAATTGTAGTACATTGAACCCACAGAACACAGAACATACAGCACACACATGGTCACCTCTCCTTGCATTTTTCATAGCACATTCTCACTCGTCTCCCTCTGAAACCCTCATTTCACACGTCACTGTACACCCACACGTATCGCAAGATCCTGTTGGCATTTCTATGCAGTAGGTAGGGGGGAAATGCAGCACGTGGGCAAGTACCGCCTCTTCCTTACACCTACACAGGGCTAACGTCCGGCGTTCACTCACTCAGAGTGCAGCATTGCCAATATGTTTGCGGCAGTACAGCAACTGTGCAATGCTGTATTGAGTTGGACCCTGAGCGACAGTAACATCGTGTGCAACAAATAGTAAGTGCTTTGCGATACAGCTGGGTCGTCTGCCAAACGCAATGCATCTGAAAACGCTCTCAACAGTATGGTAGGTTCAATGTGGCAGTGCTAGCTGTCCATGACAGCAACTTTGCAGGAGAAGGAAGTATAGGGCTACAAAGATGCATCCAGAGCCAAGACAACAGCAGTCCAAAACCCTCGTTCCCGCAACTGATTTGATGAATAACGGTTCCCTAGGTATTGTCTGATTTCATATCATCAGCACTAATAATCAAGAACCTTGGCACACACTGCCTTTTAATGTATCACAATTCCACACCAATGCACCACCGGACTCTTCCCAACCCCACACCTCAAACAGCTCGACCAATCCATCCATCCACCTCACCTCACCTACCGCATGCAGTTTACATAAAGCATGTAGAACCTGCCAGGACAGCACATTTAGCCCACATATCCTCATAGGACGGCAGTCTAAGGTGGAGTTTGCAGGCTGTTTTGCAGGCTGCCAATGCTTGCCTAGGAACAAACATGCAGTTGCTAGAACTTGTTGTCCCCACCCCCCGATTCTCCCCTCATCCCAGATCCAAGTTCACACTCCCTTTGCAATGTACACCCAAGCTCGCCCCGGACCTGCTGCATAGGCAGGTAGTAAACAGAGGCGCCTCCTCAGTACTTGCACCTCTTCATGGGCCTGCCAGAAGTAAAAAACCCTAATGTTCCCAGAATCATTAGGGATTAGTGCCTCTGGGCCTTACATACCAAGGCCCCAAAACCTGTGTAGCAGTCCGATAGGACACAAGTGGCATCCACACCGGAACGCTCCTTGAAGCCCACCTTCCAGTCACAGCATGTTCTATCGTATGCCTCTCTTCAAAGTGCCTTGCAATACATTGAGGCGAGACACGCCTCAGGTAGGAGCGCCTTAACCTCCTCACTGCTCAGCTTATTCAACCCTCTTTGAAGCCCTCTCTTTCTCGTTGCAGCACCTACGATACCTCTCTTCAATGGGTGCTGCACGGCCCGAGGGCTGTGCACTGATTTATCTCATACACCTCTCTTGAATGGTTTTGCAGTAGACTGTTGAGGTGAGAAGAGCTTCATGCAGCAGCGCCTTACAGCACCTGCTAAAACCTCTGTTCAAAGTGCCTTGCAGTACATTGCTGAGACCAGCAGAACCTCAAGCAGCAGGGCCTTCACCTCCTCGCTGCTGAGCTTCGATGACATGACACAGGAACACTGGTTGAAGCCCCTCTACCATACCTCTCTTCAATGTGCCTTGCAGTACATAGTTGAGGTGAGAAGGGCTTCATGCAGCAGCGCCTTCACCTCCTCGGTCCTCGAAGCCGCTCTTCCTCGTTACAGAATTCAAAGCTCTCTTCAATGTGCCTTGTAGTACATAGTTGAGGCAACAAGGGCTTCATGCAGGAGTGCCTTCACCTCCTCGCTCCTTCAAGCCGCTCTTTCCTTGTAAAAGCATTCAAAGCTGTCTTCAATGTGCCTTGCAGTACATAGTTGAGGTGAGAAGGGCTTCATGCAGCAGCGCCTTCACCTCCTCGCTGCTCAGCTGATGTCCATTGCCAGCACACCTCTGCTGTAGCTCCCTGATGCATGTTGACTCCCAGGCTGGACATGGACGGTGACCTAGCTGGGCTAAACCACAATGGAGGTTCACTAGCTCCTGAAGAGCAGAAGAAACACGGAAGGCATAGGTGAGTGCAGACCAAGAGCTCTGCATAAGTAGTATAGCAGAAGAAACACATAAGGCATAGGTGAGTGCATACCGAGAGCTCCGCCCAGATAGAGCAGCAGCAGAATTACAGAAGGTATAGGTGAGTGTGAGAGCGCAAAGTGAGAGATAGCTATAGGGGGATAAGTTTGCTAAGTATACCGGGGAAGGTGTATGTCTTGGTCATTTTGGCTAAGATCAGTTCTCATATCGATGCACAACTGCTTGATAACCAGTCTGCTTTTAGGAAGGGGAGGGGCCTCACTGATGCTCTGTTCACCATACGCCAGGTCATCTCTAAGTCTGTAGCATTCAATCAGCCTCTATTCATGGCTTTTGTGGATTTGCGTAAGGCATATGATTCTGTACCGCGAGACACGCTATGGCGCATCCTGCGTGTGTACGGGGTACACACAAAGCTGATAGAGTTGCTGATGGACTTGCATACTGGCACACAGGCTGCTGTTAGGATGGGTGGTGTGGTGTCTGAGTGGTTTGACGTGCATGGCGGGGTGCGGCAGGGATGTGTCATTGCTCCCTTGCTGTTCAACATCTACATGGACTTTGTGGTTCGGCAGGCAATGGCTCAGATGCCGGAGGGATGTGGGGTGAAGCTAGCCTATCATGCAGATGGGAAACTTGAGCGTGATGGGTGTGGTAGTGGTGGGTGTGTGGAGCTGTTGTCTGTTCTGCTGTATGCAGATGATATGGTGTTGCTAAGTCCCAGCAGGGAGGAGTTGGTGGTCATGCTGCAAGTGATGGACAAGGTTGCTGCTAGTCTTGGGTTGCGCATCAATGCAAGCAAGACTGAGATCCTGTCCATTGACAAGGATTGGAAGGAGGGGGATGTGCCAGTGCAGCAAGGACCAGAGGTGGTTATCAGTGAGGGTGTGGTAAAAGAGGTGTCACAGTTCAAGTACTTGGGAAGTGTGCTTGTGACTGATGGCAGGTTGGATGTGGAGTTGAATATCAGGAGGGGCAAGGCTGTGGGGAGGTTTAAGCAGTTAGAAAAGATGTGGGGTACCAAGCATCTGTCATTGGCTACGAAGGTGAAGTGTTATAAGGCATATGTGTTGCCAATTCTGCTGTTCGGGAGTGAGTGTTGGTCCCTGACCAAAGTGCAATCGCAAAAGCTTGAGCGGGTGCACTCTAGCTGCCTTAGGAGCATCCTGGGGGTCAGGCTGTCAGATCGGCACACCAATGAGCATATCAGGAAATCATGTGGGGTAGCCACCTTGTCAGCATACATCACAGCAAATAGGCTGAGGTGGCTGGGGCATGTGGGCCGCATGGAGGAGGGCAGGTTGCCGCATATTGCGTTGTTCTCTTCATTACATGGTGACATAACGAGGCCAGTGGGTAGGCCTCGCCATACCTGGGAGAAATGCGTGTGTGCTGATCTGAAGGTGCTTGGTCAAGATGAGGGGAGTTGGGAGGCTTCATGTCAGATTAAGAGTGCTTGGAGGAAGAGGTTGTGGGATCTTACGCACCCTTGGGAAAGCCAACGTTTAGTGAGGTGTAGAAGGCGCACTAAGCAAGCTATTGATAAGCATGTGGAGCGCTATGTGGTGCCTTTCAGTGGTTGGGAGGCTGGTGGTTCACCAGTACCTAGGTGGTGGGAGCCCCCTCCAGCCCCTACTAGGGTGGTGCTTGATCCTGCTGCCTCCCCGCCACCCATGTGTGATGGAAGTGGAGCAGGTTTTGGGTTTTAGTGGTGGTGTTTGTTTCCCCTTGGTGTGCACGCCGTTGCATCTAGCCTCAGCTTGTGTGTGGTAAATCCACCATCGGTTGTGTGGCTTCGTGATTGTGATCAGGAGCCTTGTGTTTGTGGCCTAGGTTTGTTTGGCCATTGGCATTGCTGGTCTTGCGTTTTGATTGATTGATTGATAGGTGAGTGCATACCAAGAGCTCCGCCCAGATAGAACAGCAGCAGAATTATAGAAGGTATAGGTGAGTGCATACCAAGAGCTCCGCCCAGATAGAACAGCAGCAGAATTACAGAAGGTATAGGTGAGTGCATACCAAGAGCTCCGCTCAAGCACAATAGCACCAGAAACAGAGGTGAGCAAACCCTCTTGCGCACTGCTTAGCTCAGAGGCCTTGCAATCTAGCTGAGCCTAACCACAATGGAGATTCACAACCTCTTAACCAGCAGAAAAAACACAGATACACACATGTCAACATTGGCGAAGGCTACTTCAAATATGGAGGTTTGGCCAGCTGGCACCTAGTCGCGGGAGCAGCAATCCCCGTCATTCACCCACCCACCAGTCACCCAGCCACCCACCCATTAAGATTGAGCCCTACCTGAAAAGCCGCCTCCTTCAAATTCGTCAATGTTGCACACTCCAACGCCACGAACCACTCCGTCGGCGGCTCACACCCAAGCCCAGCTAAACCGCAGGTCATCTGTGCTGCCTCTCTCACAGTAACCCCCTCTAAACCCTCCTGCCCATGTGAGAGCACCTCTTCTAACCACTGCCCCTTCGGCTGCAGCTGCAACTTACTCAGAGACCAAAGCACCAAGCTCAACTCACTGCTGCACATGCCGCTGCAGCGCTGCTCGAGAACTTCCCACAAGGTCACCGTGAAGTTCCTACAGGGCTGAGCGTGAAGTTTCGCAAGTGCCCAGAGCACCTTTCCCACCCCTCCTGCTGGAAGCCCTGGCATCTGAGCCGCTAACTCCAGCTGTAGCGTTTGCACAAATGATGGGCTGACGCTACTGCTAGGAAGCTTCGCTACTGCCCAGCTTAAGTTACACAGCTGAGAAGGGGTGAGCCGGGGGAGTTGCTCTTGTAGGGATGAGAGGAAGGGGGAGAGGCAGGCGGAGGGGGGGTTAAACCCCAAGCGGCCTAAGGCACACAATATGCTACTGATGTCTGCAGGGTGCATTAGGTGAAGCTCTAAGGTAGCTGCATCCACTAAGACACTGATTAGAGACAGCAAGGGCATTGCCGGGGAGTCGGCGTCGCTGCTGCTGCTGCCTGTGTTGCTGCTACTGCTGCCTGTGCTGCTGCTTCTCCCTCTGAAGCCCTCCGCCGCTGCTGCTGCTGCGCATATGCTGACAGACAGCTGATTTTGGCTGTAGCTCCCTTCTCGAGCCAATGCTGCTGCCGCTGTAGCATAGTCTTCCATCCAAGCGAAGCAGTAGCTCCTACTGCTTTCACCATCACTGCTACTGCTGCTGCCACTGCTGCTGCTACTGCCTCCATCTGGCACCCCCACCACTGCTTGCTGCTCCACTGTCAACAGCGGCTGTAGCTTGGAAAGTGACCATATCAGACTGGTCAACACAGTGGCTGTAGCATCTGCCAACCGGTCACTGCTACTGCTGAAGAAGGCGAACAGCCAGTGCTGCTCCGGAACCCTGCGCATCTGAGCCAGGGCAGAAAGCGCTGAGGCCCAGCTGTGGAGGCTCATGCGAGCAGGGTTTAAGCGGATCTCTTCAAGGGTAGGGTTTAGCCAGCTGGGGGAGGGGGTGTAACCAAGCTGAGCTAGTGATCGGAGGGTGCGGCTGAGAAGACGGGGGCTTCCACCTCGGATCAGGCGCCAGGAGGAACTGCATTTGGAAAGTAACACAGACGAGAGAAGATGTACTAAGTCACAGAGCCAGTCAGTCTATTAACCCCATAACTGGTTAATGGTAGCAGACTCCTACATTGCGTCAAGTGCCGATGCAAAAGCTAATCTTGGCGCTGAACAATGAGCAACATAGCCAGGGACTTCTCATTGGCAAAGGTTCAGACCACCAGCTCCTGACATGCAACTAGGTTAGTGCCTCTGTGTAGTTTGTATAATGTAAGTACTAGTGTCAGGGCTATGCTACATAGAGTGTCCGGCAAGAATTTGGCAGTACAGAACCATGGACTGACTAGTAACCGACTTTTAGCCACCTCGCCTCCATAGAACTTCCTTTTACAAGCTCCTAACATAGCAGACAACACACCAGTGCGGAAAGCCACTGTGACATCAAGCCCCAATTGATGCCTAAAGGGGCCTTGGAAAACGGAAGCCACACTCGCTCCATATCCAGTCATCAACTCTGTATTATATGTGTCACTTAAATACATGTTACGATAGTTTTAGGTTTGGGGTGGTGGTTGCAACCTGCTTTGTTTCGCTGCACCCTGCTATATTCGTTCCAGCACTGCATGGCAAACCCTGCTTTCCTTGTTGCATCACTCCACCCTGCATCTAGGTTTGGGGTGGTGGTTGCAACCTGCTTTGTTTCGCTGCACCCTGCTATATTCGTTCCAGCACTGCATGACAAACCCTGCTTTCCTTGTCGCATCACTCTACCCTGCATCTAGGTTTGGGGTGGTGGTTGCAACCTGCTTTGATTCGCTGCACCCTGCTTTATTCGTTCCAGCACTGCATGGCAAACCCTGCTTTCCTTGTTGCATCACTCCACCCTGCATCTAGGTTTGGGGTGGTGGTTGCAACCTGCTTTGTTTCGCTGCACCCTGCTATATTCGTTCCAGCACTGCATGACAAACCCTGCTTTCCTTGTCGCATCACTCTACCCTGCATCTAGGTTTGGGGTGGTGGTTGCAACCTGCTTTGTTTCGCTGCACCCTGCTATATTCGTTCCAGCACTGCATGGCAAACCCTGCTTTCCTTGTTGCATCACTCCACCCTGCATCTAGGTTTGGGGTGGTGGTTGCAACCTGCTTTGTTTCGCTGCACCCTGCTTTATTCGTTCCAGCACTGCATGCCAAACCTTGCTTTCCTTGTCGCATCACTCTACCCTGCATCTAGGTTTAGGGTGGTGGTTGCAACCTGCTTTGATTCGCTGCACCCTGCTTTATTCGTTCCAGCACTACATGGCAAACCCTGCTTTCCTTGTTGCATCACTCTATGTGCTTTCATTACCTGTACCCAACCTCAGAGTCACATGTATGTGTCTGCACATGTGTATAAATTGCATTCAGGCAGGCAAGACAGCATCATTTGGCAACATGGGAGTGCACTTGGAATCAGGGCCGGATTATTGTTATTATTATTAGTAGTATTATTAATATTATTATTATCGCATGCTGTCCAACTGGCACTCTCCCCTGCTTTGATTACCTGTACCCAATCTCCGAACTGGCAATCACTCACGCTCACCCCCATTGGGGCAGTGGAGGTTTTGGGTGCTTTTGACCTAGCTGCTGGACCTCATGTCTAGGCATATGATGCCATCAACCCAAAGACAAGCCGGAATCTGTTCCACCTCGTTGTTCTTTGTGACAGCTTGAGGTGCGGGGCCTATGACACTTGTTGCTATGCATATCATGAAATGTAATAATAATCACTCATGCTAAATACACACTACCACATGGAAAAGCAACCTCTGCGTCTTTGGATGTCTGATTGTCTCCCGCTCTCATCGCGTTAGCTCGCAGTACCGGTCTCTCTCTCTTTCTCAACACACACTAACAAAATGCTTGAACCCATCAGGCTGGTGCTGCACAGTCCGAGGGCTGTACAATGATCTACGGTATCACACATATGCAAAATCACGTAGTACTGCCTTACACCAAGTGCCCGGTACAGGCTCTCAACCAACGTAACTCACTGCATAGTCCCACATCGCTGTATTTCAGAATAACTTGAGGTCCGGGGCCTATCGCATTTTTTGCTATGGCATATCACAAAATGTAATAATAATGCTAAGCACTGTGGCTCACCTTTCAAAGGCATCCCACCAATCCTGTGCAGGGCAGTGCCCCAGCTGAGCAAGGTTAGCCGCCAAAGATTCAAAATGTTGTAGCTGGAAGCTGTTAAACCGCCAGCGCACACCATCCAAAAGCTCCTGCAGCTGCTCCCCTACTGGCGCGTACCTAAGGAGATAGGCACAGAGCAGCAAGACAGCATTTAAACCGGGGTAGGTAAAGACACCTTAATTGCACACCTTGTACTGACTGGTCGTGACTTTGTTGCATTGGTGCATACCTAAGGAGATAGGCACAGAGCAGCAAGACAGCATTGAGGCAATCAATCAATCAAAACGCAAAACCAGCTATGCCAAAAGGTCACTCAAGACCAAGCAGCACACGACCCCTGATGAACTGGAGTCACACAAGCCCATTAAGGCGGGAGTAGGTAAAGACACCTCAATTGCACAGCTTGTACTGAGTGGTACTGGCTTTGCTGCTTTGGTGCATACCTAAGGCAATAGACACAGAGCAGCAAAACGATATGGACCTGGGAATACATAAAACACAGACCTCAGTTTTATACCTTCAGTGAATCGCCCTGGCCCAACTGCTTCGCAGTGGAGATAACGTTTCCCTCCCATACATTGCTCCACCTCGCTGGTTTCATAACAGGTGCGGCCTACGGCCCTTTGCTATGTTGAACCACGAAATCTAATGAAATGTTCTCCTCCCCAGCTCACCACACAATGCAAAGGTGAAAAGGTAGGCAGCATAGACTTTGCTCCCTGCACGTACTGTACCATTATTACATACCATGGTGTGCCACTGGCCCTGCAGCTCAAGGTGATTAAGTGCCTACATAGCTATGATATTTCGAACTGGAAGGTAAGAACGTAGATAGTTAGAGAACAAGCCTCTGCTACAGTGCTACGACACCTTTACAGAGAAGTCATCGATTCAGTGCTATGTAACCTTGCTAGGACAGCTTTCTCTAATTAGCACTGGCATGAACCCTTGCAAGGTTCTGCTGTTGTGGCATTTCAAGGGTTCTGCAACCCAGGCCCCCTGCCCACCTCAGAGACGCCAATCTCTTCAAGCTGTGTATGATCGCCTCGTCTGTGTCCGAAGACAGGCGACTGGTGGGCACAGAGAGCACAGCATCTAACCAGTTGTCTGAAGTTCCAGGCACTACAGCCGGGTTACTGCTCCAGGCATGATCAGTGTGTAACCCAGGCACTACGGGCTCGTAGGTGTCTGTACTGCTGGTGGATGGGAATGTAGGAGGGGTGGGGATAATGACGGTGGCCTCTGTAACTTGCACACTGGCTGATAGCGATTTGACGACAGCACTGTTTGCTATGAGGCTGGTAGTCTCAACTTCGAGATCCCAGGGTATTGGAGGAAGTGTGCTTTTTGCTGCTTTCTGAGGTGAGCTGAGGACCTGCACTGGTGGGCCACCAGCCGCATGAGGGCTGCTGCCGGGGTCAGTGGTAACTGCTGTGGGTTGGTATCTGGTCAAGTTTGACTGGAGCAGAGCTGCAGCTGCTGTTCTGCGCACATGCCTTCCACTCTCCCAGTGGGCCCTGTTTATCTTCGCCACCTGAAGCAACCAGCACCAGCAAAGGTATTTCAGGGACCCTAAAGCCTCGTTTCTGTAATTAGCGGAGCAGTTTCACAGCTGACGAAATTGACGATATCATGCGGGCGCTCTTGGCTCAGAGCCACAGCCCTAGGGCGTTACTGTCTGCTGCTCCCTCTGCACAATACAACCAACACCCGGTACCTACCACTGCATCTAACGTCTCCGATGCGAGGTAAGCACTGTGTGTTGCCGACTCCTCGCGGTCTCTGCTAAATGCGGCCTGCACGTGCACGAGGGCAGGATCAGCTTCGAATAGCATTAACACTTACATCAGCATCGGCAGTTTCTCCCCACCCTTGAAAGGCGTAAGCTCGCACAGGAGTTTCTGCAGCCTCTGCGAAGCCATGATTGCTGTTAAACTCAGTAAAATCCACCAGGCATTGGGGTGCCGGTTGTCAAAGCATGCTGTGCCATTTCTTTTCCTTGCCTTGGCAGAAGAGGTAAGTTTGGCACACGTGCCCAGAAGTGTACTCGGACGCCTCCGCACTGGTGTAGGCAATCGCTCATGACAAGCAGCCCTCAGGCAGTACTGCAGGCAATGCTAATGGGTGTGTAGCTTTACTCCAAAAGCAGGCAACACAACGCAGCCCGTGGAGGCGCGAAAGCAATAGCTGTGGATTGACCAGCGGAATGAAGGGAGCTCTGCGCACACTACAGGCGACTGCGATGCCTGGCAGAAACTAACCGACCCGGCCGGCCGTCTGACGTCAGACTTGGGCTGCGGAGGCACCGTCCTCCCAGCTTCTCGTGCATCCCCTCTTCCCGTTTCCCGACGAACCCGTTCATGCAGAGGTCCATGTGGCTGCGAGTGGAAGACACGGGCCAGCTGGGCTCAGCCATGGCTGCTTACTCAGGCTGTCGATGCCGCTTCGGCCAGTCAGATTTGGCCTTAGTCGCTGCGGAGCCGCCGTTCTCGAACGGATTGGACTATCGTATTCATTCGCCCGAACCGTGGTGGGTGTTGTCTCAAGTGCTGTGTAAACATGGGACACTGGGACTTTGATCGCCGCGTAAAGCCTACACCGAATTTATGATAGCACAAGTGGCGTGATATCGATTCAAGCCCAAATCTGTTAAGCAGTCGATTTATGGCAACAGAGTACTGCACCCCTAAGGACCAACATACGGGTATGTGACATCTCCAGCTGCACATTTTCAACTTCAGCAGAGCCCAGTCATGGCTGCAGGGATCAGCCATGTTTCTTATCCGTGTCACCTCAATGCAAGCAGCAAACAAAACAAACAAACAAAAATTTAAGGTGCGGCAACCGCAAAGGGCTGCTAAGTCGAAACGACCAAACGCACCATCGGATGGGTCCAAAAACAATGGAATCCATACCACCAAGCAAGAGGAATACCCAAGCAGACATCCTTAAATTTTTGTTTGTTTGTTTTTGTTCCAACTACGGACACGGCAAATAGTAGCACCAGCAAACAAATCACCAGCAGGAGACTGATTGGTGTGTCCAAATCAAACACAATCCAGAGCACCAACCAAGCAGGAGGTCCAGTAAGTCCACCGCATATGTACCACCCAAGACGTCCAGCACACCAACCAAGGCTAATACCCAAGCATGTAGCTATCTAGACTTCAACCAGCGCTGCTGCTGCTGCTGCTGAAGTGGCCTAAAACGGCCTTGCAGTCAAAGTGGCAACGGGCAACGGGTGCTGAAAAGATGTGACCAGAAGGATGTGACACACACACACACATCATGTGCAGACAGACGGACAAACCTGCATTCCCCTGCTTCAATTTCGCATAACAACCTCCAGATATACAGGCCAGAAGATATTCTCAACGGTGGGCAAATGGCTGCTGCTGCAGAGACCCATCCCCAAGATGCCTGGCAACTAATGGCCGAAAAGCATCCACTGCTGTACAAGCATTATCATTTTTGAAATAGATCACTGCAGCTTTCGGGCTTCAGAAGCATTACTATTGTACAATCCCTGCACCCACTCCACAACCAAACAGTAGCAGCAGTGAAGAAAAAAGAAGAAAACACCAAGTGGTTTATTCCAGAGTCTACACGCATGTGCTCTGACCTGAACCTCTTGCTTTCACTAACAAAGCAATCCAAAGCCGCATGTCCTTGCGCAACAGAAAGCCAGCTGATGTTGTCCTGAACAACAACACATGAACATCCCAACCATGTGCTGCACTGTTTCCATACATGCCATGTACTCTGTTGATGACTTGCCAGGCAGCAAGCATTTGCAAAACGTTGGCAGAAATCACTGCAGATGCTGCGGCTTGTTCTGCAGCCAAAAAATACATGTATCTTAAAGAGTACCGACACAAAGCAGCACCCATACTACTTGTGGCATACCTGCCATCTAAACGCAGAGGCAGAGACGCAGTTCAGATATGTAAACAGGGGACTCTGATGGACAGGCTTGGGTATTGGCAGCCCCGACACACGGCCCAGACCACCCCAACAGATCTCAAAAAGACTCGATAATGCTGTGACTATTAAACCGCACACTTCTGACACAAGCCTTGTCCAACACCACACTCCAGATCTCACAAGGGTCCCATGCAGCAGGCCTGCCACAGCTTCGTAGTATGAGAACCTAGCTCCAGAACAACACGAGCCAACTGCAGCAGCTCCCATCAACACAAGCCAAGCGCCAACAGAATCCCCAAGTGAATTATGACCATGCGGCAAACACGCCAGGACCACGTAAGAATTCCAAGAAACCTTGAAGGAAGGTTCTGCTAGGAGCCAAGCGGCCCCTGCCCTTCCTCAACACATAGTGGCAGCCCAGTCCAGGGACATTACAGCTCTGAACTGCATCTTAAGTTAGGTTAAGGGGAGGCAAAAGGTCGATGACATGCCACAACCAACACCAGGGCATCTCTCACTGTGACAACAGCACCAAGCATCTCACACATACCACACATACAACCAAAAAGCTGTTATGTCATTCAAGCATTGACCATAGACACTTTCCAGCAAGCACCTTTAAAAAGCCCCGCACAATCTCAAAAACATCATTTGTTTACAACATCGCAACTGCAAAAGGGCATGTATATACAGCCCAGCCTGGCCACTGGGTGCCATACCTCACTGCTGCATCCACAACACCTTCCAACTGGCCAACAGGAAACACGGCTCTACTACAATGGAAGGCTCCATTGCATCGGCAGGGGCAGGTAACACGTTTCAAGATGCCTGCCATAAATCCCATGCTGTACTGTAACCTTCAACATGCTGCAGCACCACCATACAGATGCAATAAAAGAAAGCTGCAGCAGACTGAAATGCCTTCACAATCAACAACATTCCAACCAATAGATTGGAATGTCATACAACAAAGTGCGTGATGGCGAAACGCCATGAAGATGCTATGATCAAGTGCATTTCAAATACCTACTCTGTGGTGTGCAGCCATCACAGTGTCACCTGCTCACAAAGCAGAGTACAGCTTCCTGAATACTGCCACCCAAAACTCCTCCCGTCAGAAATGACCCAACATGACATAACCTCCTGAACAATACCTGCTCCCAGTAGGGAGGTACCCATACTGCAGATCCACAAGCACAATTAAGAGTAGATCATGCCCATCATGCTTTGCAGCCGCTACTGTTGCTGCGCTAATAGGATATGTGCACAGGATCTGGACAAGTGCACCAGACATTCCTACGTCTAATACAGCAAGTTATCATCCAGCTCAGTGACCCATAGATGGCTGCAGACAGATGTGCCAAGGGCAAAGAGTGGACTTCACACGGCAGTTTGAAAGACTGTGGCACGCAGTGCAGGTTCAACAACGGCCCCTCAAAAAGTGGTTGACCATGCACTTGCTCTCAACCTTACCATGAGAATTGAGCCTCTGGGATGTATGGACTCATGCACCATAAACCAGCCATGTGCGGTACTTCCCAACCCCACTTCTAAGATATTGTGCAGTAACAATTTTAAGACAATACAAGCTCCATCTCACTGAGCAGCAGCACAATCAAACCATGATGTGACATGTAAGACAGGGACTACATTCCGTGACGAGCAGTGCATGATTCTGACAAAGAGTGCAAGACTCCTCCACACAAGGAGGCATCCCAGATACACCCAGACACACAATGTATAAAGCAAGTTCATTGTTTGTTGCTGTAGGGGATCAACGTGTCCAAACCAGATCAACCAGCTGTGTATAATGTGTTTTGTAACAGCTCCACAGCAAATCCAACTGATGATACAGCCACTCTCTGCTGCAAAGTGGACACACATACCAGGAGTTATCAAGTGCCTTCACGTAACCAATGACTTGAGGGCACTTGTTACCAGGCTCAGCAATGTTGCGCACAGGGAGCACTCCCCCCCTTGCAATTCCACAGGCTGTCTCATGACCACACCTTGGCCCTGCTTCCATGTGCTAATGATAGAGAGCAATGTTACCCGACAGCCAATGCAAACCCTATACACTGTCTATACGACACAGCACACGTTGCAGGCATGCCCTTCAGCCCACATGCATCCTCAGCACCAGAATCCTTGAGCCAAGAGGACTCAACCTCCACCATGTGTTCAGTCCCTGTGCTCGCTGCCCAGCCTGCATTCAATGCTGAATTCACACCTCTGCCACTCAATATGCAAGGCACATCCACATCCATAGTGCAAGAGCCAAGCATGACCAAGAACAAAAAAGCTGGTCAACAATATCAACTGCGGCACTCATATACCCACCAGCCATTGTCATCCCTTCATCCTTATGAAAAACTGGGAACACCTTCTTCTCCTCGTCCCTCGCTTGTCCAATTATCTGCTTTTAAACTTGCCTGCTGCACAACCCCTCAACCTTGGCCTTGGTCACAAGAGCAGTGGCGACGATCCTCTCCAGCATCAACTCCCAACCAATTAAACCCTCAAATCAGTCCAAGACCACAGCCATTGCAAGAACCCAGATGTACTCCCTATCAGCAGAACCATTAATGCTGAGCATGAATCCCCAGAGGGCTGCAGACCTGCACAGCTTAGAACCACAGCAGCTGATGTACCAGAACATGCATACACACACAGCATGTAATAGCTGCTTCATACATTCGCAACACTGCTACTGGGGTGCAAGCTTCAACCCCACCGATGGCATGCAAAACACCAAGGGCTGATGGAAGCAGGCCAGGCCTGAGCCTTCTGCAGTTATGTCTGAACACAAGCTGAGGAGAGGCCCAAAAAAGCAGCCTCTTAGCTGCTGCTGCGCCAGATTTCCTTAGATTGAGAAGTGTGCTAATTCATTTAAAAAACTGATGGGCTGAACACACCAAGTATAACACACAAACACAGCTGGCAGCTCTGATGTCATTATCTCAAAGGACACCTTTGCTTGGTTACATCTTGGCCATTTCAAGAGCACATGCACCTGCATATCAGAACATCCACACCCATAACAACCTGAAACCCTCGAGCCTTCAATACAGCCCTACCCTAGGCATCTCCTGAACATTACCCCACCACTGTGCCTCTCCTACACTTCTGTTATTTGACAAGCCCAACCCAGGGTCCATCCTACCTATGCCAGCTTGCTGCTGCTGCTGTGACGCCAGCCACTGCACCACGGGTTCCTGCTCCTGGCCCACGGGCCATCCAGCATGACCAAAGCGTGCATCAGCCCCCATAAAGCTGCCAAACCCTGCTGCTGGTGGTGGTGGTGCTGGTCCCCTCGCTTGAACTGGTTGCGCCCAGCCCTGGAAACCTAAGCCACCCAGCCCCATTTGAGCTTCCAAGAGAAGCTGCTGCTGCTGCTGAGCTTGCGTCGGGACATTACGGGTGTGCTGTTGCGGCACAGCACCCACCATCCCACCCAACCCTGCTCCAGGAGGCAGAAGCTGCTGCTGCTGCTTCATACCGCAGGAAGTGTTCCGAGGCCCTGCGGATAGCATGTTCAGCATGGCGCTCATGTTGTCAAGCCCCCCAGCTGAAACTGCGCTGGCCGTGCTCCGGGAGCTGCCGCTTGAACTGCGGGAGGGCGCCACCCTTGCTGCTGCAGCGCTACTGCTGCCTCCCGAGTTGCTGCTGGCCGGGCTGAGAGACATACTGGAGTACACCGTTGGAGCCTGGGACCCGAGCCCCAAACCCTGCAACCCAAGGTTCTGCTGTGCTACAGGCCCAGCTGATGGGGCTGCTGCAACAGTAGCATTCTCCAGCAACCCTGCCCAGAGGTCGTTGCTGCAGTTTGCTTGCTGCATCAACAGCTCCTGTTGGCCTACCACAGAGGCCCCCCTCCCAGCTGCTGCTGCTGTGAGCATATCTGCTCCAGACAAGCCAGCTGCCAACCCCTGAGGACCCTGTGCCTCATTGCCAAGGGGGCCACCCCACCCAAATGCTGCCAAAAAAGAGCCCTGGGTCTCCGACAGGTTTCCCCATGGGTCAAAGCCGATAGGGTCACTGAAGCCAGAGGGCATGGGCACATCCCAGCCTCCTGGAGCACCAGCAGCAGCAGGTGCCCTGGCACCGTTAGCATCCAGGAGCTGCTGCAGGTACACCGGAAGTCCCTCCCAGGAGCCTTCCACCAACCCAACCTCACCACCAACTGCTGCTGCACGCTGGTCCAGGGTACCATACACTGTATCACAGCTGAGGGGAGAAACGGACGCAGCCTTCGGCACTGTAGCTGCTGCCCTAGGCATTTGGCTGGGGTCAAACATAGGACCAAGGCAGATGCAGCAGACCTGGCTCTTAGCTGCAGGGCTGTCGCACGAGGAAGCGGCTGGACTGCCAGCAGCACTCCCACTTTTACTTGCATCCTCCTCCTGTTCAGAGGTGTTGCTGCAGTTGTTGGCTGCATCGCTGCAAGCTGCATCAAGGCTGCTGCTGGACGCCTTGCTTGGAAGATGGTTGACAACCTCCTGCATGCGCTCCATAAGCTGGTCCCCGTCAATGCACTGCTGAATGGCTAGCAGCTGGCGTGTCACGCATGTCGGGCAGGCCTCATCAGCACATGCAAGGCCTGCAGCCTCGGCTGCTGCTGCTGCTACTGAGTGTTCACTGGCTGCGGCGGGGGTGTCTGCTTCCTCTGCTGAGCAAGAGTAGATGGTGCTGCGCAGCTCTGCCTCGTTGTGAGCGAAGAAGCAGATGGAACGCTTGCAAGAAGCTGCATTGCGGCACATGCTAGTCCGGAACCTGGAAACAGCAGCAAACAAAATCCCAATATGGTAATGCAAAGCAAGCAAGGTATGAAAGGATCTAACACTGAGAAGCAGCATGAAGGCCAGTGAAAACATTCCAGCAGTACAAAGGTGCCCTGTGTGGTTGTGGTGACCCTTCCTGCGACTGAGTTTGCAATTAGTACATGAAGAGCCGCATGGCCCTGATAGGCTAACATCCTGTTCAGACAGGCCCAGGCACACATAGCAAAGAGGATTGAGCATCTCAGCTCCGTGACAACGTGCATTCACATCTTCAGGAGCACAGCCTTTTAGCCTACCTTCCAGGGTGCAGCCAGTACTCGAAGTGGTTGTGGGCGTATGGGCAGTTGTCACCAAGAGGGCACTTCTGCAATATACGAAAGATATTCTGAGCACACAGTGCCTTCAACCTTTAGGTCGGCACAGCATGTACCCAGCTCCCTTGGTAGAGGGCCAACGGTAGCCGTATGAACGACCCTGCGCACCTCTTTCAGGTCAGTGCTGTGCACACTGTTTCTGCAGAGAATAGGCAAATGCTGATTGGGGCTGCGCCGACTGGACAATTCGCCCTTATGCGCGAAAGGACACGACGACCAATCGTGTCTGTAGGACTTGGGGCACATGTCCACCTGCGCGTGGACAGGCGTGGGACTGTGTTAGCCTCTTACACGCCTTCTCTGGGCATATATGCCGCATAGAAGCAGCAGGGCAGCAAACAGGCATCCCAAAGTTCTGATATGCAGGGGTTTACGAGCCCACCTTGTAATTGAGCATCAGGGCCTGCTCGGGCAACTTCTTCTGCACGGGCAGCAGGCATGCTGGTGTCTTCTGGCTGATGCACATTATGTTCTTTGTGATCAAGCTGCGTGAGAAGATTTTATAGTCCAGGGGTAAAGGAAATATTTGAGACTCGAGAGCGCCAATGTCGTAAGCCCAACGGGGACTCCTTGAAGACGGAGCTAGTTACGAGACTGGTGTCCGAACAGGAGCTGGAGATTCGATTTAACGGCACAGTGGCTTAGGGGTCATCGCAAGGACCTTGAATAACTGTTGGACGGCCAGCATAAAGATGACAACGACTTCTGCTCGTGTCCAGGCTACGAGCTTGACTACAAAGCCTGTATAGTCACGCGCTACTCTAACCATGTGTATGTCCGTGGAGCCCTGACCGGATTGACGGAATCAAGGCGACGTGATAGCGAGCTAGCTAGCTGCAAGGCGGAAAACGGTAGCGACGTGACAGGCGGAAATCCGGAGAGATTTGCAAGATATTTTCGAGGATGACGCTCCGTTCAGCATAGCGTGACAGGTCTGATTCCACCAATTGAATAACCCAAATAAGCTTGTGACTCCAGGACACCACTGCTCAAGTTTAAGGCTGGTTAGAAAACGGGCGCGCGGGATGTAGCCATGAACCGGCTAACTCGCCCTGCTTGTCAAGCTGCTAGGGAGCGAGACTTCCCCATTGCAGATCATACTCGATGATCTGGAGCCTTGCCGCAGGTATCACTAACATCTGCACTTACTGTCTGCTGCGGCCGGCTATCGATCCGCTGACTCACAGTACGCGCCATGAAGGCCAGGACGGCAGAACCCACCCTTTGAAGTCACGAATGTCAGCCACACAACATATCTGGAGTCGATGTTCACAATCCCTTGCTGGCGCGCTGACATAAATGGGCTTGGAGCACACATACAGTCATACAGTGCACGATACAGTGCAAACGCTGTCAACCAGATATATACATATATCACTATCACTATCACATGCCAAAGCTTTAGAAAAACACCCTTATGCTTCTGCATTCATGGAGCTGTCAAGTGGATCGAGCTGGCATATTGCTTACCCTCCAGCTTGCAAACCCAGCATCCAAATGCCACAAGATGTCCAACCGTCCCTGCTACGATAACTTAGATGCCGCAAGTACAAGGCACCATTCCCCTCCATATCCGCCTACCCATGGGAGCTTGCAACACCCATACAGACCTTCTGCGACCAGCAGATGGAGCAAGCAACGGCCAGAAGATGAACCATCCTTGTCAAATGGCCAAATGGTCACCAGGCTCTAATATTCCGATCATCAATTACCAATTACCAATTACCAATTACCAATTACCAAATGGCCCCGTCAAAGCGGGGCGCCGGTGGGGGCAGCGCCACCCACAAGGAGCCAACTTAGGCTCCAACGGCATACTCAAGTGATCATCAAGCTTCAATGAGAGACTCATCTACGTCCAGCCATCATCAAGTTCCAAGCAGCATGTCATGCAGTAGAGATCATCAAAGCCTTCATCACCTTCAAATACCATCATCAAGCCTTGACCGCTTCAAACATCATCATCATCACCTCATCATGAACTTCTCATCATCAGAAACCCCAACGAACCTTCCACCTTCTCATCTCCTATGCTCCCTTGAGGCTCACGCACCTTCACCTCTTCTCCCATCTAATCTGCAAGCCCACAAGGGGTGAAGAATGTCATGTATGGGTAAAGAGCGAAGATTAAACGCAAGCTGGCAGCCACCTAAAGCGTATCTAAGCTTGATACGTACCCTGCTCCCCAACAAGGTTGCAGTAGAGGGACCATGACCTCCAGCTGATCCACCACAGCCTTAGCTAAGAAAACACCAACCTAACATCTGCTGACTCACCCTCACCCTGTGCACCTCCTGCAGTCCGATGCAAAGTTACAAGCGTATGACCCTATAGCTATCCCTCACTACCCTGCAGTCTCCCTCCCTCCAACCTTTTGCCAGCAGCACCTGCCTGGCTGTAATAGTGTCACCAATAGCTAGTTTACCGACACTCATTCATCCCCTAACCCCTGTCCTGTGAGTCCTTAGTGTAGGCCCTGGCAGATGTCATTCATCATAGGAATGTCTCCTGTGTACGCCCGGTGAGCGCATTGTCGCTTGTTGCTTCACTCGTCGTCCCTACAGCACAAGAAAAAGACCATGCTCGTGTCAGCCTCCATGCTGCAGATACGCAATTGTGCTCAATCACATAGGATCTTACCACACAGCCCCACATTTGTCCCAACCGCATGTTGCATCCACCTCAGCAACAACTCCCCCCATTCCAACCTGCACTTCACCACTACACAAAGCCATGGACAGACATGGCAGCACTCAATCATTATTTCTACCCTTACACTCCCAACCATTATATCTACCCTTACACTCCCAACAACCCCCATGTGCCAGTCTCCCAGCCTGCCTGTGATGCAAAGAGTTAAGCACATTGAACCAGGACAATCAGATGCAAAAACTGGTAACACTAATGACAAACAGAAGGTGCTCTCGCTGTACCTTCAGCTTTATCACTCACATGCACAAGTGTTTATCACATTGAACATCGGGACGATCGTCCTGATCGCCCTGATGTCAGATACAAAATTTGGACACTAATGACAGACAGAAGGTGGTCCTGCTGTAGTTTCAGCTCCGCCATGAAGGATAAGCACAAGTGTTGCTACAAGCTCACCTGTCAGGCGTACGCTTTGGACTGCGCACAGGGCTCCTGCTTGCGCTGCGTGCACGCTCCGCCGATCGACTGCAAAAGCAATGAACAGCAGACAGATAGCAGACATCAATGGATAGGACGGGCCAAAGGTCCAGGGTAAAGCAAAGGACAGCACCACTCTACAGTACAAACAAATGGTTGCACAGCCTCTGCATGTGGATAGCACTACTAGACATCTTCATGCCATGCCTCCCTCTCTAAGATGCAATCAGCTTCAGCTTCTTAATCAGGTCTCGTAATTACTTCATTTGCCAGCTCATAGGCTCAGCTCACAGCTACGCTATAGTCATTAAAATATACACAAAACCAGTTTTGTCAACGGGCCCAACTGTGAAGTGACACGGGTCACTGCTAAGGGCTGGGACTGGTGCCGGTGCCAGTGGTTCCACTCATACTGAATAGCAGTGACGCATATCCACCAAAAACAACCACCACTAACCGGAAGGCCAACAAAGACCAGCCACCGCAGTTGGCCATCCTGCAATTACATGAGATAGATCACTGCACAGGTGTCCGGCCGTGCAGCACCCGCCACATGACTCCAACCAGTGTGTTAGGGTGTGTAGAGAGAGGGCCATCCTGCGATTCTACAGACTTCAGCATTCCGAGGATAACAAACCCCCAAACTGGTTAGACTCATGCTGAGGGCGCTGCACGAACCGAAGCTGTGCAGTGGTTTATCACAAGGATTTAGCATTTTGGATATACCGAGAGTCAGTAAGCATGGTATCCCGGTACAGGGGAAGCAGCCTCCAGCTGCTGCACCTCTCATAGCAACAACTTAGCAACACTCACCTCCTTGAAGGGCTCCTGCTGACAGCTCTGCCTCTGCTGGCAACTCTGCCTCTGCTGGGAACTCTTTCTCGACTGACACTTCTGCTGGCACTTCTGGCAGCGCTGCGACTACGGCTCCGACTGCGGCTCCTTGGCCTCTCCCTGTCCCTATATGAGTCTCTGCCCCTGTCAGCATCACGATCCCGATCGTAACGATCGTAACCGCCACGGCCACGATCGTAGTCATCATAATCTCGACGTCTGCCATAGCCGCCGCCCCCACCGTAGCCGCCTCCACCATAACCCCCACCACCACCATAGCCACCACCTCCATATCCACCGCCACCACCACCATAGCCTCGCCGACCATAACCTCCACCCCCATGGTTCACTGCAATCAAACATCAAAGCAATGACTTAGCTCTTGGCATATAGGCGTTCTTTTCCAACAATGAAGCAAGAGGGACTATCAAGGTGCTGCTATACAGGGCAGATGAGGAACTGCTGAGCATAAGAATGACAAATTTTATCAACTGCTATATTCCGGCTACGAGCTTGACTACAAATCCTGTATAGTCACGCACCACTGTATTTACGTGTATGTGCGTGCAGCTCTGACTGATTGACGCAGCAAGACGTCAACAGCGACAACTGCAAGAATGCAAGTCCCAACGTACCCCGCAGTAGGTGCAAAGTTGCCACAGAGCAGTTCACTGTGCCCCACTCTTGGCGAACTGTGGTTACAGAGACCCTGCTTGCATGCCCTCACAACTTCAATCTGTTCTGAAGTAGGTGCAGCTCGACCATCCGAGCCAGATGACTACTTACCTTGTCTGAATTCATCAGGGCGCTTGCGTCCTTCCCGGGCAATGTTGCAAGCAATCTGCACGAGAATAAGTCCATCAGATTGCTCCATATGGTGGAACAAGGGCTAGGGCATCTTGCAAGGGGTCTGAAGCTGTCACAGGGGCACTCACCTCCCTGCCACCCAAAACCATGCGGTCAAGACCCCTCATAGCGTCTGAGCAGGCTCGCTCGCTTGTGAATTCGATGAATCCGAGTCCACGCGGCTCCCTGCATGAAGGTATTTTTGTCGGCATCTTTCAAGGGTATGATCCGCTTACCACGAAGCGTCATCCTACCCTGTCTTGAAGTCCTTTGGCAGATACACGTCCTTCACCTCGCCGTATTTGTCCGCATAGTAGCGTAGATCCTCAGGCCTGCAAGCGAATATGGAAGCTATGGAACTTGCCCTGCCTGGACAAAGGAGCCATCAAGGAAGCGCCTTACCGTATGCTCTTGGGCAAGTTGCGCACCATTAAGCTAGTTTGCCCACCACCACCACCACTACTACCACCGCCCCTGCCCACGGGGGAGCGACCCCGCGGCCGGGGGCTGTAAGACCGCCCGCGACGGTCGGGAGAGTGTGCCATGTGAGTACAAGCTAAGAAGGTACTGGTGCACAAAGTTCCACAAACATAATCAGATCCAAACGACTATTTCAACGGCTCACGCCAGGCAAGTAGCCATCCGAGGCTCCAGCACTGGCTCCACCGACTGTGCAGGGTGTAGGGTGTAGACTGAACCCTTCACGGGTGACTCACTTCAGTGTTGTACTTTTAAAGCGTTGGCGATTCAGAAGGACGATCTTATCCCAGGGACGGAAGGGCTCTCAAACACAATAGGCTTACTGGTAATGGTCTGGTGCACACCTAAATTTTCACACATCGCCCAGTGCATCCCTCTAACCTGAGAGTCAAAGCAAGCAAAGCCGAAAACACGTGCACGTGCAGCACCCATTACACAAAAACAGCGTCAGGCGACGCTTTTCAATTAGGTTTAATGTCTGCTCAGGGTGCAGCGTTGCAGAATCACAACAATGAGCTTGTTAAGTGTAAGCATGGCCTTTAACTGGGGACAACCCAGACGCTTCACCCAATGCAGGGAGCGGGCTCGTGGCGTTGCACATATAACTCAATGCATAAAATGTGACTTTAGGTATCGAGGACCTGCGGGAGAAGCGCGAAGGCATATTGAAGCAGGTAGCAGACGAAGAGACCGAAAAAGCCAAGATACAGCAGGAGCTGCAAGTGCTGACGAAGCGTCTAGCAATGATAAACGAGTCATTGGCACGCAAGGTACGCCGATTAACACGGTCTTTAATATCCCAACAGTATACATGGCTTCGCACTTCAGCTGCAAAGAATGTGCAACCGCTGCAAGGCTCATTTCTGGCATGGCTCTATTAACATGTTGTGTTGCGAATGGTCTGCAGCTGGACACCAAGAACGAGTACGACAAAGTAATTCAGGAGACAGAAGCAGCGTACCTCAAGATTCTGGAGAGCTCGCAGACCCTCCTAACAGTCCTGAAGAGGGAGTCTGTGAATATCCAGAAAAGGCGGCAGGCAGGAACATAAACAGCTTGTCAGGATCAACATGCAGAAGACAGCTGCCTGACTTATGCGCGATTTCAGGCCTGTACAGGACATAGAAACAGCGCTGCAGGCAGCAAGGGCTTGTCTGCAATGTGTTGCCATGCAGGACCCTTGCGTCAGGTCCAAGCATGCAGCGCATGACAGCTGAGCTTGAGGCTCGCACTAGTGGGGAAAGCTGATTTATAGTGCGTTTAACTTGATGCTGTGGCTGGGACTACTATGGGACAAGAAAGATGCTATGAGATAAACTAAGCTTGCAGCAATGCCAAGATGTGCTGCAGGATGTTGGAACTGGACAAACATAGGGGAGGTGCTTTCATCGCGTGTGAGCTCTGTGGTCCAGGGGATGAGAGTATGTGGAAGTGCATGGCCCTATCTGCTTAGGGTGATTATAGGCAGCTTGGTGGGCTGTTAAGGATTGGGGGATAGTCTGAATACTGGATTGGCAGGAGGGCAGTAGCAGACTCCGTTGCATGTCAACGGACAGGGCTTTGCAGAGTGGCTTTCTGGTGCTTTGAAGTTAACACGTGGCACTTGAAGTGGTCTATAGTGGTTGCCCACATTAGGTTCTTCAACCTGTCAGCAATGTTGTACCAATCGCTGACTTTGCATGCATTCTTTCCAAAGCTGCGCCAATGGCTGTGCATGGCAGTCTGAGGTCTGCCCCTCTGACACGGAGAGCTACTATGAGCGGTGTCCGGCTGGACCCACTGAGCCGCCACTTGCATGGGACGTTCCTTTATTCTTAGATGGGCTCTTTTTAAGTGGTGTGGTTCTGCATGCTTGCATGGGTGGAGCAACTCCTACCACTGATATGTACGTCGTCACAAGTACCTTGCTGGACACTACTGGATTGGGGTTAGTCCCAGCCTTGCCCTTTATAGCCCGGTCCTCCTGGATGTAGGGGATGCTGGTAAAGGCATTCATGGCAGGGGTGGCGATTGTGGTGATACCTGCTCCTATAATCGCCGTGAGAATGAAGATAGGGTGATGCAAGGAATGACTTTCATTGACCCGTGTTTAGCAAATCCCCTTCACCTGGGTGGCCACTGCAGCAGGCATGTCCACTTTTTGTTGCATCAGTACGGAACAGGGTGCCACTAGCACGGGCCTGTCTGCATGCGATGGCTGCTTCTACATTGATGATGAGTTTATTCCATGGCGTCTTGGTGCCAGCCAGCCAAGTGTGTTTTGCTGAGAGGGGTGAGGCCGCATTGTGGTGAAACTTGATTACCCGCAGGAGAGTGCAGCTTAGTACTGAACTGAGACCTCCATCTCATTCTTTATGGTATTGCTATCTGTTGATTGGAGCAAGCAGGCATACAGTCAGATGGCCCGGGGAATCCACCTTTGCATTGCAGTATGCGGTCCCACACTGTGCTATCTAGTTGGTCAATAGTCAGAATCGAAGTCAGCATACGGCTGGCTTGTCATCAACTAGCGAAAGAGACAGCACGGCTAACGCAGAATCGGACGCAAGGCTGAAATGCTTGACTAACCGTTGATGGTGTTGTCAGTCTCGGCGTGGCCAGCCGGGTACTGATTTTGCATAATTTTTTGCATGCTCCGGGCAACTGAGGTCGGCCTGGGAGCGGCTTGCCCCTTTTTTAATATTTTACCAATACGACAACAAACTATCATTTATCTCACGAGATATTGGATTCATTCCGTTCCAGTTTGTGCGGGGAGGTAGGGTTACTGGTGAGCACTTGATTGTTGCATGCGTGCTCCCTTCACAAGTAGTTTCTGGATCCTTCGGCCAAGAAACCCTTGCGGCCAAGTAGTATCTTAGTGTGCGTAAAGCAATCATGACAACCAAGGCGGCCAGCGATCCGCAAGCGTCCGACTGC
Organism: Pseudopediastrum boryanum; assembly: GCA_963556185.1. Taxonomy (NCBI): domain Eukaryota; kingdom Viridiplantae; phylum Chlorophyta; class Chlorophyceae; order Sphaeropleales; family Hydrodictyaceae; genus Pseudopediastrum; species Pseudopediastrum boryanum. Next base: position 6,144,010 of record OY744503.1, read on the forward strand.
ATGGCTTGCACATGCTGCCTCAGCCTAATTGTACTTGTCCGTGCACCGCAGCAGTTCAAAGACCCAGGACAAATGTCGAGACTCAGCAGAGGGGCGTTGCGTGCATTTGCAATCTTGCACACAAAACGGACAATACCGGAGCCCCAAGAGGTTTACTGAGTCCAAAAGACCAAACACACCATCTGTCATCACCGCAACTGTGAGCAGGCCAACAGCAACAGCAGAACCTTTGAGAGCATAGTTCACAGAGTTCACAAGGCCTGTGCGACATAAGAAGTCATACTGAACACCTGATCCTGCAAGAAAGCATGTATTCATCAAGGCAATGTGCCGTGTGCTGCTACTGCTGCTGCCGCCAGTTTTGCTGCTGCTGCTTATGCTGCAGGCTGTACTGCTGCTGCTTATGCTGCAGGCTGTACTGCTGCTGCTGCATGTGTACCCCCCGCTCACTGCTTGCCCCAATCAAAGCAGTGTGCCCCTTAACCACCCCACCCATCTGCTCTGCGGCAACATGTCCACCACTGTTCCCTACCTTGTCTACACGTCCCAAAGACTGTGCCAAACCACCACCATTACCATGCGCAGCTCTTCCGCCTCCTCCTGCTGCTGCTGCTGCCACTTGCAGAGAAAAAGGTGACGCATAGAACCCATTGAGATCTCCCGCAGCACCACCTGCTGTAACTCCCACCCCAAGTGCTGATCCCGTGTTCTGCAGTTGCCCCACGCCAATACCCCCTCCTGCTGCTGCTGCTGCTGCTGTGCTGCTTAAGGGTGCTGTTGTGATGGCCATGTTTGCTAGTGTCATCATTGTAGCTAGGTTTATTCCACCAGGCAGCACAAGCGCAGAGGACAGCAGGCGCTGCCAACCACATTTTGCATCCACCCAATCATGGCAGTCAAACACGGTGCGTTCACCGCTGGCAACATGCACCACCTCCACCTGAGACAGGCCAAGAACAAGGACATGGATCGCAAGTGAGCAGGCATTAGTACAATATTTCATACTACAGCATAGCAAAGACCTGTTCCATAGGCACCACATCTCAAGCTGTCATGAATATAGCCAGTTGGAGTGATTACCAGATTGGCAGCATGCGAAATGAGCCCAAGCCAGTTATCATATGGATGTCCATGCTGCCAGGCAATAGAAGAAGGAAAAAGCAGAGGACTAACCAGCAATTGGCTGATTGCCTCCGTCCAGCAGCAGGTGTACTGCTCAAAGAGCCCAGCACTGGCTTCTTGGCACAATTTACCGGTGAAAGGACCATTGATAAGCTGCTGAAAAGACTACTGTCTGGAAAAATTCCGACTGATTTTGGAGGACAAACGCACTGCCCCTGGCCAGAGTATGACTGTGCTCAAGGTAAAACATGTATTATGCTAGCTCGGCGGCCCCACATCGGTCGCCAGGGGCCATGTGGTGATACAAAACATTCAATGCTGGCCCCCTAGTGCAAGCTGTCAGTGGCAGACTCTAGATGACACCAGAGGTGATAAGCCGCCGGAAGCATTTTCACATCTGTTACAGACCCCCAGTTAACAGCACAGCATGTTCACATAATACAGAAGGCGGCTATTTGAGCTGTTAAAATACCCAACATTCTGTGGGATTCATTATAGAGCAAGGGTCCGTGTGAAGGTATCGCCAAGGGGCTCCTGTAATATTGCAGATAACATCATGAGACACCATAGGATCCATAGGCCAGACAAGGCTCAAAGGTTCTAACAACATCGACCATGAGGTAAAAAGCTGTTCACCTTACTGAGATGCCAGGCTGCGAACATCCCCCCGCCATCTGTGGCCACCCTCATGTGCATCAAAGTGCCCAGGTAAGGTAGACGGGGGTACAGGAAGGTGTCGGTGTGTCCCCGCTGAAAGCGCCCTGATTGTCCCGTGGTCTGTATGATACCTGCCAAAACAGCCAATACAGAGAGCACATGTATAAGTACTCCTTAAGTCGCCAAGAGATACTCAATCCTTCAATTGGACGCATGTACTAGAGTCTGCATTAGAAGGTTAACACAGTAGTCAAAATTTATGGGCTAAAGATACACAAGAGCTGCTTGTTCCCATGCCATGCAGATGGTAAAATACACCAGGCCATAAGGAAACCCCAGCCATAGCAATGTCTAATTTTTAGAGCGTGCTTGAGACAGGCTCCCCCTGACAAGATTTCTGCATGGCCTTTACCTGAGCTGCCATTCCGCCCAGTCAGTTCAAAGTACACCTTTGCATCAGTCCCAGCTGCCCATATGTTGCTGGTGTGGAAGGTAACCTGGTAACCCGGCTGCACCACAGGCCGGGTCACCCCTAGGGTTCTATGCAGAGAGCCCTTAGGGCTGCCACTGCTGCTACTGCCAGTGGTTGTCATTTCTGCCACTTGTAGTGTGATAGTACGGCCACTGGCATCTGCTGCTGCTGCTGCTTGTGGTTGCAGCACATCAGGCTGCTTAGACAGCTTCACCCAAGTAATGCTATCACTGCTGCTGGAGGCAGGGGGCCCCAACCCAATCCAGCGGTCCGCAGGAAAGAGTGCAGAGACCTTTGTTGTCAGGTTGGTGACCCGCACCCATGCCAGATGCCAAGCTGCAATGAAGGAAAGTATTTCTGTCAGTCAGAATGTGTGCCATCAGATTACTGCTAGCATGCGACTCTAGCAATTCTCAAGTAACACGTTATTGCGCATTTTCATGGGATGTACAGGAGAGCGGTAGTCCAATGTAGTTGTCAGCTTGTACTCATACTACGGCATGGGGACACGTCAGGTGTTAGAAACAGCAACAGGCTCTCAAACTCACGATCCAGATGGTACCAAGCATCTAGGGACGCTGGAGATGATGTGGTTATAGCATGTCCAAGCCTATGTGCTGCCAGAATACAGAGCTTTTAGGCCCTGTCGTGAGTGGCGGTGGCCCAATAATTCTGGGACCACCTTCCTCCCCTACCGGCTCAATTGCAACAAGCTCACCATTGTGTTGTCCTGCTCCCAGCATCAGCCCCACCATCAGACAAGTCACTGACCCAAGGTCCGGCAAGCCCTCAAACCAAAACACATCAAGCGATCCCCTTTGGAACATACCACTTCCAGTTCTGCTCCTTAACCGGGACTTCCCTCTGGCCCCATCTACCCTCTGCTGCTGCCGCTGCTGCTGCTGTGGTCCTGAAGAGTTTGCTGGGGTAACCGCAGCTGTACTGCTCAGCTCCAGTACATCTGTATTGCCCGTACTGCCACAAAGCTGTACCGCAATGGCTGCTGATGTGCCAGCACCTTCCAAGTCACTTGTCTTAACCTCTATCTGGTAGATGCAGCCCTTGCTGCTGCTGCTGGTGGTGGTGGTGGTGATGGAGCCATCTTGGACTATTCTTGCTGTTCTGCTGCTGCTGCTGCTGCTAACAGGGAAGCGGAGACGGCAGTTGTTGCGGGAATCCAGCCATGCACCTGCTTTGAAGCTGTGTTGCTGGCCTGACAGTACATGGACGATAAAGAAGGGGGCTTGACAAGGTTATGGGACAAATGTTGAGCCAGGAACGGCAAACAAGAATGAGGACATGAAAGGGAGAAAGGTGTGCAAGCCAGCATCTCCAAGATGGGCTGTTCCAGCATACGCTGGCGGCTCGACAGAAACCCATAAGGATGTTCTCATGGCTTCCCTCCTGTATATGGCCAGATTGATTGACAGCACTCAGCTGACATGCATATTACCCATCTGGGACCACCAACATATGCATTACAATTCCATGACATGCCAAATTAAAACTGCCCATACACCGAGCACATCAAGCTATCACAGATACAGCGAGGTGGAAGAATATATGGTGTCTGCGGTATGCAGACGTACACAAATGCGCCGATTAACCTCCCTGTTCCTCACCTGTCTTCAAGTTTGTTAGGTCAATGCTTTCAAGGTGCCATGCGGCGCCCATCCCTGTGCCATCATGACCCACCACAACCTCCTCTAGCTCCCCAAGTTCAGACGTCTCCAGCTGGAACTCATCCGTACGCCCTGCTTCAAAAGCCTCCCGCCCTGCTGCTAGTACTGAAGGACCCCAACTGGCAAACTGCCCTTTGAGCTGCAGCCACACATCTGCATCCGTGCCTGCACCTAGGGCTTTACCAGTGACCACCACCACCTTCCAAGGGATCACCCCAGATGCCTTGTCTTCTGCTGCAGGGGTAGGAATGGAATCACGACCGTTTGCTTTGCCTTCTCCTTGCACCTGCTGGTGATGGTACAAAGTCCGTTCGATCAGGCCATCTCCAAATGACCGGTCTAACCATTGTTTAACTTCGAATGTTAGGGTTTGACCGGTGGTTAAGTGCTCCACTATTGCAGACTCCAGGTACCATGCTGGGCCTAACCCGCTGTTGTCATGGCCTACTATGAGATGTTCCATGCAGCCCACATCCTCAGCGTTGAATTCAAATACATCTGTAGCCTTTTTCTCAAAGCAGTTCCTGCATCAGTTGGAAGGTGCAGGAGACAAGGTGGAGGCTCGAGTCAGGTTCAGGCAGGGACTGAGTTGGCAATGCATGATATGTCAATGCAAAGTCCTCACATTGCTGTCCAGGAGAAAATAAATGCGCATCCCCTGGAGAATAACACCCATGCCATACCTCTTTTATATGCCCCTGGAATTACTAGCTTTCTCCTCAATCCTGTAGGGGGCAATGATGGAACATGCTAGATTGCTTCGATGTCAGTTGGAGAGGGAAATTTAATGTAGTCGATGTACCAATCTAGATATGTTGGAGCCAAAGCCATACTGAAATGCTGGTAACCCACCATCGCACAGATGTGGCATAATTACTGCTGCTAAGCCAAATTTGCGCTGCGGCATGTACAAAACAATGTGGTTACTTCAGGGCTCAGAGATTTCACCAAGCCTCCCTGCCGCATTGAAAGCTTTGATTACATGGAGATGGGCACGCAGAGTCACCTGAGCCAGCTCAATTCAATCCTGGGGTCAACTGAGGGCTTTGCTTCTGCCAAAAGCCATGATTAAATTTTGGCTACCTTGCTTAAGAACCTGATGATGAACCAATACGCTTGAAATGTCTACTTACCTGCCAGGCTGCTTCAAAATCTGCTTGGCAGTCTTGGCACGATCGCCACCTATCACCACATAAACCTGTGCATCCGTCCCTGCACCGCGCTTGTCACCAGTAATTAGCGTCACCCGGTATCGCGCCACTGTCTCACTGGGACCAAGGGGTGGGCTGGTGCTGATAGAGAGCATCTTTGGGGAGGAGCTGGTGTGTAAGGAAGGATCCAAAGTGGTGCCATTGCTGTTGCTGAAATAGCATACCTACAAGCATGCAAGGCATGGATACATACCATATGACATATGAGCAAGTCATACTCCATAGCAGGGTCAGCCTAGATACTGGCAAATATATTTATGTGGTTCTGGGCTTACATGCGGCTTCCTTTTGGAGACAAAGATGTACCTGACATGAAGGAGTTGAGCCATACGCATGACTGTGGTTCACACTTGCTCAGCAGGATCAGTTCAATGAGAAAATTGGTACCGTCCAACCTTGAGCAGGGATCCAGTCAGAGGCAACCACCAAATGTGTCAAACTTAATTGTTCAGCAGCGGTCTATCTCTCCAGATGATCCTTATAATTTGCCCTGTAAGTGGCCCAATAACATCCATACCATGCATCAAAAAGTCTGAATTTCGCTTGCATCTTGGCATTCATGCAATATGCAAAAGCGACTTTGACTTTCCTTGGCGCATGTCATTCCCACAATACCCCACCAGCTACTGCCTCACCTGTCCTGTTCCAAGGTGCTGCACTTCCACATATTGCAGCATCCAAGCTGCAGCAGGTCCCGTCCCCTCTACTTCCAAAAAAGCCTCCATCTGCCTGAGCTGACCTAACTCCTGGCACCTAACTTTGCAGCTGCACCAGGGACCAGACCCCTGCTCTGCTGCTGCTCCAACCAGCTGCTGCTGCTGCCAAGGGTTCTGTGTCTGTGCGCTGCCACCATAGTCCCTTATCTCAAATGGTTTAGAGGAGCCTGATGCTCCTAGCAGTGTGATTACAAAGTGTGCTCCAACTGGACCTTCTCTTCTGCTGCTGACAGCCGTCACCTTTACAGAAAGCACATCATACAGCAAGACATGAAGAGAGATATGTCAGCACCAAGAGTCTCATAAGGGACTGTCAAAGGGCGTACCCCAGAGATTTTGGTGGGAGTGTGACTTGGTAAAGCCAAGTGGTTGCGTCAAGACCTGCCTTTCCAAGAGGTGCTACTTGAGAATATGTGAGAGGAGATAGCAAGCAGGTGTGGATCCACTATGACTCTCCAGAGTATGACTGGGCACTGCAGTGATGGGCGAAGCCTTTCAGGCTTTCTATCTGAACGCTCCAGAGAGAATGTTCTCAACATGTGTGACCCTTCAAAGGCAAATCTGCAGCCAATTTGAGACCTATGGGAGTGAGTTTGCTCAAAACATGCAGCATAGATACATTTTGTGGTGTATTATAGCTTTTCATTGGGTCGTATCTTGCCACTTGATCTTATGAAGCATCCCTCCATTCGTCCATTTATTAAGTGAAGCCTACCTGGTAAGTAATAAGTGAAGGTCTGATGTCATACTGGACAGCATCCAGTAAAACCAAGTGTATCCCTTCTGCTCCAGCTGCTGTCGGCCTGGCCCTGCTGCCCCCCATCCACTGCCCACAGTAGAACCATGTGATGTCTCCAGAGGCTTTATGTGTAACGCTGATAGTGTCACAGTACCAGGAGGAGGGGTGACTGGGCGATGTGGAGGAGACCAACAGCTGCAAAGCAAGCAAAGAGGTCAGCACTGTGTGATTATAGCCTGCTTTCCAATCCATCATTTATGTCTTCTGATTATAGAGTCCTGGGGACAAGGAGAAGCTCATGTTGCTGCCCAGCTGGGGCTATAACTGCAGTCATATGTATGAATGACATTTGAATCAAGCACAAAATTGGGGGACAAAGAAACAAACAAGCAAGACTTTTTGTTGCACATTTGGATTATGTGCACAATCCGACAATGCAAGATTGAGCACATCACTCAGCTCACTTTCTTGGGCCTGGTGTGCTAATCATGACCAGCAACATACAGTCTAGCAAACTAACCTTGGCCTGCTGCAGATCCCCAAGCTCTTGGCTGGCATGCAGTGTAAATTTGTCACATTGACAAGCCTGCAAAGGCACCTCTCTTGTAGTTCTCCCTGCAGCTGCTGTTGCTGCTGCTGCTCCAGGTTCTTGAGTGATGGTCAGAGGGCCTGCTTGGCCATGCCGGCCAATCAGCACCAAGCTGACAGCCAGATCACTGCCTGCAATCAAGCATTGACAAAGAAAAATGAGTAGCATGGGAGGTCATACCAGGTGGAAAAGCAGCTGCTGGTTCCAACAGCATTGAGAGAGTAAGGTCTAAGCCTCCCCACTTCTACAATCAAGCAGTGAGCTTGACGTTCAAGCAATTATTGTCTGTGAGCACAGCATGGCCTACTAGAAGGCTTAGCACCATACTGGCCATTATGATGGCCAAGTCAGATCATGCAGCAAAGGAGACATAACAAGCTCACACACAGCAGCCAAGTAAACTGTTTTGCCACCAACTTTTCCTCTTCTGCTCTCCCTGTGGCTCACCTGCCGATCCTGCTGCCTCAGCGCCAGTATACACAGCCACATCATACTCCTCCCCAGCATTGGCAGTCAACACCCCCACCCGCAACTCCTTCTCTGCTGCTGCTGCCAATGCTGCTGCTGTATAGCCCTCTGTCCCCTGTAACCTCCTGCCGCTTCCAGGGTCCCCAATCCACTGGTAGCAAGGGAATGTCCACATCTGGCCAGACCGCATATTAGTCACAGCCACATGGTGCAGATGCCAAGCAGGGGAACTGCCTGTGCCATCATGACCAATGATTACTCTTGTCAAATCGCCTATGTCGCTCATTGGACCCAAGGTGAAGCTCTCAATGGACCCTGGATTAAAAGCTGCCCGAGCGCCATCAACACGGAGGTATTGCAGCACACTGCTGCTGCTACTGCCGCTGCTTGTGGAGGTGCTGGTGCCAGACCCGAATAATGTTATGTGTACATTAGCTGAGGTCCCAGCTCCTGCTTTCTCAGAAGTATAAACCTTCACCTGCACAGGCACAGTAAGTGAGGTTTCATTCATGGATTAGAACTCAGTGGCATTGAGCATATGTGTCTACTCTCTAATGCCCTTGTCTCCATGTGTTCAGCAGAGTGGTTTGCTAACGATGGTAGTCCATCCTTAAGCACATGCTGCCCAGTGCGTAGTTGAATAATCTGTGTATTTGTAGCTCACACAATGAAATTAGGAAGCCACAGTACAGACGTAATACATGTCTTGTCTGGCCCCCAGCATACATCATCCTACTAGCTGCCCATCAAATTGCAGGACCTCTGACCCTTGTTGATTTGGTTTTCTTAAGGGCAGCCTCAGTCAGGCAGAGACCAGAAAGTAAACTGCCTCTCTCTGCACTGGACATATGCCGCCCATATCAACCCTCCCCAACATGCTGCCCTTTGTACCTCATAGTTGACCTTCTGCGTCAAAGGGTTTGCCGCAGATGCCTTCAACCGCCTCACTGTCTGCCTGTCCCCTGCCGCGGCATCCATCCACATACCACACTTACACCGCCAGGTCTTCTTTGTCACTACTTCTGTTACCACCAGCAGCTGCAGGTGCCAGGAGGAGCCAGCACTAGTCCCATCATGACCCACCACAACCTCCACAAGCTCCCCTAGGGTTTTGGGGGAGGTCACCTGGACATGGGATTAAATTTTGAAATTGCAAATTCAGCGAGTTTAACTGCCAAACGCACCCATGGCACAACACTCATTATCATGAAGCCATACAACTATGGTGGATTGTTTTGGCTAGGCATAAGCTGAGGCTAGATGCAACAGCGTGGGTAGCTAAGGGAGATCTAGCGGAGATGTCCTTGGATAAACGGCTTTCTGCAAGCTGCAAATGGTTGCTATCTGGACCGTCTGTTCCTGGGCAAGCCAAAGCATGGTTTGAGCTCAAGTTGTGTCAGGTGCGGACTGTGCCCTCAACAGTGCCCGTGTCTGACAGATTACATCTGTGACCTAGCTCAGTACATTATATACGAGAAAAGCCAGCCGTCGAGGTGGTGTTTATTTCAAAAGACCTCGGCTGCATGCTTCGGCAAACTGCAAAATTTCATGCAGCATAATTCGCATAATTCAAAACAAAATGCATAACGGCAGTGTGCTTGACACTGGCCGCATTTTAGACCTGCAGTCCCAATCTGTGGCCTATACGGTGCAAAGCCAAGCCCACAGAAGGTAAAAAATCCACCACAAAGCTACATTTTTGGGCAACAAGGCACAATGTTACAGAGGCCATCTTGCAACCTCACATATTGTGCTACGCGGGCACAATGCACAATTTGTTACCTGGAATGTGTCCACCCGGCCAGCCTCAAATGTCTCAGGATTAGGGCTGGACAGTGCCAGGCGGCCACTGCTGATGCCAGCGTCACCAATGAGCTCCACAAACACATTGGCATCTGTGCCCGCTCCTCTCAGGTTACTCGTATGGGTGGCAATCTGCTTACACATACACGTACAAGCAAATGGCTGCAATGGTCCAATGCTGTGTACCAACAAGCAGTCACCCGTTATCTACCAACAGGAGTTAAGAACGGGTGATGGTGACTCATGTATTATTACATTTCATGATATGCCATAGCAATAAGTGCCATAGGCCCCGCACCTCAAGCTGTCACAAAGAGCAGCGAGGTGGAACAGAATACGGGTAAACTTCGACATGTATGACAATATATGCATGCCTAAACATGAGGTCCAGCAGCTAGGTCAAAATCACCCAAAACCTCCACTGCCCCAATGGGGGTAAGAGCCTCCCTCCTACTTGAGAAAGCAAGGAGGGCTTGTAAGCCCGGGTGCAAGCAATAGTTGGTAACAAACCCCATTGGTTGGACCTCACGCCACATCAGAAGGGTGAGCATAAGCATTCCTAATCTTTGACTCATGTACCTCTCCCAGGACAGAGACACATCAAACACAACTGGTATGCCTGATAAGCATATTTACACGTGTCTGTGTGGGTTTGCTGTGTGAAAGAAAAAGGTTATTACATTGAATGATATGCCATAGCAGAAAGTGCCATAGGCCCTGCACCTCTAGCTGTCACAAAGAACAGCGAGGTGGAACAGAGTACGAGTTATTAGTGGCATGTATGACAACATATGCCTAGACATGAGGTCCAGCAGCTAGAAAAAGGAAAAAGGAAAAGGTTACCCATGTCTCTTGATTGGCAGCTACATATCCAGATTTGAAGAGTTGCTGCATCATTGCATCAGACAGCTGAAGGTCCAAGCAGCCAATCGGCAACCACCACAATAACAGCAAGGTAGCTTAATTCATGCATATAGCACAATCCAAAGCATGTGCTCACCTGGTACTCCCTGCGTGCTGCCCTCGGGTCCCGCACGCTTCCTGGAAGCTGAGCACGCTGCTGCCCTGAGCCCAGCCAACCATTGTAGTAGAAGTACCAGGTCTCCCCTGCAAACACGCACCACACTTAACTCAACCATCCTCTGGGATGTGTACTGCGGCCCAAGATTGCATTGCTGAGGTTTTGGATTGACTAGTATTAGGCAAGACTGAACTAGACACAGAAGCAAAGGAGGTCATGATGAACTCACTAAATCTTGCCTTGGAAATAAAAACAAGCTATAGCGTGAATGCCTTCAGAACAACATCGCTGCCGGTATGTATCATGCTGAAGCGGGGGCGATATCTCAAACAGTGCCTATCTATGCGGCAGTGCCTATCTATGCGGCAGGAGCCTGCTGTGCACATCTCGTAGTGAATACAGCACTGTCGCTGTCTCTTGTGATTGCACCCATGCCCTGCACTCGGAACTGCGGTCCCACCCATGAGGGCACCTAAACGCTCATGCTGCACAATGCTGCAGAGTTCTCTGGCAGATAAGATAGGCTATTGATTTCCACCTGGACACCTAATGCTATATTCTCTGTAGCTTGTGACGGCTTCAGGTGTGGAGCCTATGGCAGTTTTTCTATGGCAAATCATGATATGTAGTGAATATGTTCTCTGCAACTTACCTGCAATATTGGTTACAGTAATTAGCTCCAGGTGCCAGGGGTCCCCCTCCTGCCCTACCCAGACGTCACAGCTGCTCAACTGCCCCAGAGGAGGCAACATGAGATAAAACTCGTCACATTGCCCTCTGGTGAAAGCAGTTGCCTTCCTGCTGGCCCCTCCTCCACCCCCTATGCTGCCAGCTGAAGCTCTAGTCGGACTGCTCCTCGTGCTGCCTTTGTTGCCGGGGCCAGCTCCCAGCAGCAGAGAGCTGACAAACTCGTCCTCAATAGGATCTTGAGCTCTGCTGGTACTGCCACTACTGACAATGGTGGTGGTGGCAGGTTTAGCTGTGGTCTGGAGCAAATGCAAGAGGTCCTGTGGCCCACTGCTGCCTAAGGTGCCATGCAAGGTAAGGAAGACAGGAGCATCTGTCCCAGCCCCTCTGCAGCACAATACAACCCAGGTCTGCGCTCAGTGACTTACAATGTCCTATCTTTTGATAAGAGATTGTAGCTTAGCACTGCTGGCTTAGTGGTGTGCTAAAATGCTAAGCAAGTAAAAAGGTGCAGAGAGCGAAAGATGCTTCCCTTGACGCTGCTCGAAGGAAACATTTAAAAAAAGGACCAGATGCAAGCTCAGCTGCAGCCATGCATGTTATGTGCTTGATGGTGCCTGGCATCAGTATTACTATCATGCCCGCCTGCACTTACTTGACATCGCTGGTGTAGACTTGCACATGGTAAGCTTGAAGCTGCTGACCAGGGTCGCTGTGAAGAGCAGGCAGCACCACTTGCAGCCCAGCATCCTGATCCAACCACCTCTGTGCTATAAAGTACACTGGCTGCTCCGGGAACTGCTGATGCTCTGCACCTTGGATGCTGCTGCTGCTGCCCGCTGCCATGGCTGCAGCTGTTGTTTGTGCTGTAAAGTGTGTTTGTGCTGCAGGGGGATAAACGAGGACTTTCTCTAGGTGCCATGCTGCTCCAGCTCCAGCACCATCAGATCTGACTTTGAGTTGCTGCAGCTGGCCAAGGTCTGGTAGCAACAGGGTGAATTCATCCACCTGGCCAAAGCAAATACAAAATCCTTAAGCTTCTGTGCAGCTATTGACATAATGTTCAACTACATCACCAGAAGAGTTTCTTTAAGCGTGCCCGGTAGCAGCAGCAGGGTATGTTGGCACAGACAGAGCACATGGACTTGGCCGTCAGCAGTTTCACAACAGTGTGATGCTTTATTACAAGAGACGCACATCACCGTTGGTTTTGCAGAGCGCTTTCTCAACCAAACTAACAGCCTACATCAAACAACAAGCTGGAATCCTGACACATTTTAACCGCATACCTGGCCCCTCTCAAAGGTGTCCTTGTTAGCCAGCAGCCGCCTCCAGCCACTCTCCCCTCTGTCTCCCACCAGTACTACATCAACATTAGCATCTGTGCCCGCACCCTTGGTGTTCCTGGTGTAGACTTTAAGAAGGTACGGCCTGAGTGCAGCTGCACCACTGGGCAGTTGGTCTAGTGCTGGGAGCTCCAACAGCGAAGGCTGCTCTGGGCCTCCAATCCACCTGGCAGCAGAAGGAACAAGCAAGCACAGTGTTCATACCTGCATTCTCATTGTAACACTTCATGATATGCCATAGGCCCCGCACCTCAAGCTGTCGCAGAGAACAGCGAGGTGGACAAATGAACAAGCATCATGTCCTGGCAGCTGAGTAACCACAACCAGACTGTGCAGTAATTGCAAATGTCATGGCGTCTGGTGTTTTGCAGACAGAGATCCCTACAGCACGACAGAGGATTTGGCCTGCCAAGTGTTCCCATAGCAATGTAGCTGGTGGCACATGTCATGCAAGGGCATCTACCCTAAGCTGTGGTATTTACAAAGCTTCTAAGCACCACAGCTGACGATTAGGTATGCCGGCTAGAATGAGGCAGACAACGTCTCTCACTGGCACCAACTTGCAACAAGAAGCACACTATAAGGGCTGCAAACTTACCTCGAAGCTGCACATTGTTTGCTAATCAGATGCCCCCTCTTCCCCCAGCTGCATTTGCAGCCCATCAAAAGCAACCCAGTGACGACATAGCCACATTCAGGGTGTCAATGCAATCGATGTTTTGGCCCTAAAGACGCTGCCATCTTCATGAGCAAGGTTTATTAGTGGCAATGAACCAGGCAGATCATAGCTTAAGCTTACCTATCCACCCAGAAGTACTTGGTCCCCTGGCAGCTGCCATCTGCCCCAAGGGAGTGCAAAGCCAACCACTGCACATGCCAGGCTGCCCTCTGGTTCCCTGTGCTAGAAGCATCCATAGCAGCTCTGCCTGGGCTGCTCCTGGTGGGAGACGGGCTCCTTGACAATGGCGGGGTGATAGACAGCCGCAGCAGCATTGGCGCTCCGATGTCCTGTTCCTCCATCTCAAAACTGTCAAGCTGCAAATACACAGCAAGATGGGCACTGTGACTGTATTTGTGAGACATAATCATGCCCACTATGGACCAGCTGAGGCCTTGATGCCATGCCATGGCTGCTCTGAGTGGGTTGCCGGAACGAACTCCCCATATGCATTGCAATGCCGATTTTGCAGGAGACAGCTTGTCAACATTCTGGTGAGCACAGGGGGTGACCCTGCTAGATCAATATAAGCATAAACCGCCCAACCACTTTAGGAGCGCTTGTAGGCGCAACAAAGGCTAAAATTGTGGCTTCACATACCGCTTTCCCTCAGAGCTTCCTGCAGTACCCTTGCCAGTGAACCAGCGGGTATGATAAGCCTTGCTACAGGCACTAGTCCCCCTTATCTCATCCTCAACCTACTCACCTGACCCCTTTCAAACGCCCCCTGCCTGTCCAGTTTCCATGGTCCCAGCAGAGCCTGGTTGCTGCCCACCAGCTCCACTGCAATTTCTGCATCTGTGCCTGCACCTTTGCAGCTGCTGGTTTGAACCTCAAGAAGATAGCGCCTGTGACACCCCAAGGTAGCTGATCCAGGGGACAACTCAACCCTAGCAGGGCAGCTGGGGTTGTGAGACTGGACCCACTTGGAGCAAGGGAATGTGGTGACCACCTAGCAGGAATACAGGCAGCGGCACCTTGTAGGAATGCTATTAGAGCCTTTCCTGACAAACTCGGATGGGCTGCCATGGCACTGTTTTTACTAGGCTATGGCAAGCAGACCTCATTGAGAGAAGCATCACTTACCCATTCTTGCTTGGCACTATCTCTGTTCCCATTCATGGGCGACCTTGAGCACACATTTCAAGCAGCCTTCCAACTATAGTGCTTCTTGCTTATCTAGGCACCGCATGAGAATTGATCCCCCATCCTCTCTTTGAAAAAACGTATCACACTACCCAACAACAAAAGCACTTGGTCGCAACCTACACCAGCAAGAATTTGCAAGACTTACAGACAATTTGCCACGCACGATATACCAGCGCATGTTCTGACCTCGCCACCCACCTCTGGCTCCCTGCTGCACACCACCTCCACACGCTCCAAGTGCCATGCAGGGTTTTCCCCACTGTTATCATGCCCCACTATGCAGCGCCGCAGCTGCCCCAGCCACTTGAGCTTCAGCTGGTAGGCATCCTGAGCACCTCCTGTGAAGGAGTCCTTCCTTTGAGGTGCTAGAGGCAGGGGCCCACTGCAGTCCCTGTCCCCTTGCAGCTCTACATATATGTTTGCCGCAGTCCCAGCGCCACGGATCTGACTGGTGAAGAAGGTCACCTTATAAGGGAGCAAGGAAGAATACAGCACGCATGTCAGGTTTAAACTGCACAGGAAAGTGTTGGGGGTGTTGTGTGGGGATGCGGGGTGTTGTGGTAAAGCCAGGAGCATGAAGAGCTTCTTTGGTTGTCAGGTCATCAGCTGCTTGACGGTAGGGGGCCCGGGCCAGACCCATAAGCGGTACAGCAAAATCAGAAGACAGCTATTCAGACGTCTAGCCAGCATGCATGCATGAAACCATATTGGAAAAGATACACCTTGACCTGCTGACAACCAGATGGGCAGCAACTACCATTGAGGTACAGCCGCTACTCAGGAATCAGTGTAATCAGTAGGGTCTGTGGCAACAATGCTAGGTTTTCACTATCCTCCATATGAAAAGGCGAGGAGGCAGAAAGGTGCAAGCCAATGTATCCAAAAAGGAGTTGACCTGCTACTGCAGAGTACTAAGGCCTGTTGCCGCTCATCGAACAGGGTATCAGGTACTAACATGCATTTCTACGGCAGAGCCTTACCTGGTAGTCTGCATAGGCATCCCTAGGGTTTGTAGTGGAAGGCTTCAGGCTAATCTCGCTCAATCCATCACCCATATCAGCACCCAGCCACCTGGAGGGCAACAGCTCATTAGTAACATGGATATGTAAACAGCCGTTGCAACTCCCGGCACCCAGGCTCTCAAATGAACTTCACATGGCAATGCGCCCTGTCTTCAGTAAAGACGGTAATTAACACATCGCAATCTACTTGAAAAACAACAATGAACTCCTGTAAACCGTATGCAGTGAGGGCAAGATTGTGAGCAATGAAACACCCATTGATTACAACCACCATTGTGGAAGTCTAAGCCAATCACAGATTCTCCTAATTGTGGCATCAGTTAGCCACGAACATTCTACGTGAGCTTCAGGCAACCAAAGATGCACTGGAATCATTGAAATCAAACAGCGTAAGCCAAAAAAAGATCCCACCAAAGTTCACCATTCACCAAGATAGCCATAAACTCTAGGGTGTTCCTTTCAGGGATCCTGTGCTGCATGGTGTGAAGTTATGCTTTGGCACTCCTGGTGTTGCCCTTTTGATTGATCGATAGTACTGATTAATTGGTTTAATTTCTCTTCCCTGCAAGGCCTCACAAGCTCACCTGTCACAGGCAAAGTAGGTGACCCGCCCAGTTGCCTCTTCCACCACTTCAACCCACGCAAGGTGCCAACCTGGGTTACCACCTCGGTTGTTGTGGCCAATAATGAGCTTATGAAGCAGGCCAAGGTTGGGCAGCTGCAGCCTGCAGTAAAGACCATATGTGTCACCACATTTGTGTGCTAAACCACCTTGTAGCAGCCTTTCTGATGTGACAGAGGACGCTGCATGTGCTTTGAGAATGTGTCTGTCATGTTATCATGTGTACAGACCAACCCAGAAAGAACAGATAACAGGGGTTCTTTGAAGTGGTTGCTTCATTCTCAGGCGGATACAGGGGTTCACTTCCATCATCATGAACACATTTGATTGCGTTACAACCCTTATTACTCTTGATATCTCTGGATTACACCATAGCAGGGCATGCAGTCTCAGACCATCAAGACAACATTTCACAGACACTTCTTCTGCATTTACCTGAATGTGTCCCTCTGCCCTCTCTCAAAATGCTCAGGCTTGCTGGGCAATGTGATCCTGTTGCTGCTGCCGGCTGCCCCCACTAATGCCACATGCACATCTGCATCTGTCCCAGCACCCTTCACATCACTTGTGACCAAACTAATGCTGTACCAGGCCTTCCCAGCCATCTCCCTTGCAGCTGGCAGTCTCCTCACTAGCACTCCTCCTCCCAGCCGCTCATCCAGCCATGCGTTGCACGGGAACAATGTGGCCTTGCCAACAGGCACCACTGAAGCTGCTGCTGCCGCTGGTGGTGGTGGTGGTGCTGGAGTTGCTGCCACAGCTGCTCCTGCTCCTGCTGTCTGCACAGAACCCAGCAAGAAGCTAACCCTGCTGCTGCTGGCATTGCTTCTAGCTGACAGCGGCTGCTCCCCAGCAGCTGCTTTCAGCCGAGGGGTCAAGGGTACCATGGGGGCTGGGCCTATGCACTGAACCTCAACCCTGTCTAAGTGCCAAGCAGGGTTTGGGCCTGTGCCATCATGCCCAACGGTCACAGCATGCAGGTCGCCGAGGTAAGAGTCCAGCACCTCAAAGACGTCCTCTGAGCACCTGAGCACAGAAGCATGGAGTCTCAGCAATGGCTGACCAAGGCAGTTGCACAGCGCTGCTTCAAGGGGCCCTTTGTTTCTTGCAGCATTAACGGCATGATATCCTACATGGCATGGTTGCGTCTTCTGCGGTGGCTTGGAGGTTGCAAAAGGAAGTTATTGCAGTTTAAATGGAGCTTGAGCCTTCAATGGAAAATTTGACTTTTCATCTGACAAACAGAAACCCTATTATACCCTATGGCTGGACATTTGAGCTGAGGCGCTCTGCAGGGTTTCCTCTGTTACTTTGTGCAATCTTCTACATGCAGGTTACTCCTTCTGGCTCATTGTTTGATGAGATGCCCCCCTTTACCTTTCCATCTGGCCTGCTTGTGCTACCAATGCATGTTTACGACTATCCCCTTTGGTCCCATGCAGCACAATGTGCACATTTGCGTCTGTGCCTGCACCTCGCAGGTCACTGGTCACCAGCAGCACTTGGTAACGGTACAGCTGCAGTGGGGCACCTGGCACCACCTCCCTGCAGATGCGACCATCCTCTTGATGTGTAGAAAACCACCTGGATGAAGCCAAAACAGGTGACAAAAAATTATAGCAAAATTATAGCTGTTGTTAATATCTTTAGGACACAGGATATTGCAGGGTGTCCCACCTTTTGCCCTGCGATTCCCAGAATGATTGATAGATTTATCCATAGACGCATAGCATGAAACGTTGTTGCAGGCCTAGGATAAGACAGTGCATTTTCACACTTAGCCAGATGATATACAGACAGCAGTACAGTGTTGACATCGTTGCAATCCCATCGCATATTGTGATGCCATATTGACCAGCAACAAAAGCGACAAGCTTAGCATGTGTCTTCACATTCTTCAGTGTTGCAAGTGCTGGAAAAAGAGTCCTGGGTGTGCACACTCACCTATTACATGGGAAATGGACCCAGTTAGGGCTTCCAGCTTTCCTGATCCTGACCTCAGCCAGATGCCACTCTGGAGATTTGCCCGTATTGTCATGGCCTACACGTATGCGGGCTGGAACACCCACATTGCGACACATCACCTGTAGCACATGAAGTGACACAGTAATCAGTTAAAGCTGCAGGGTAGGGGAAGTTGCACCACGTTTGCTAGTACCACCTTTCTCCTGAACATATGCAGGGCCTAAAGCCCGGCTTCCATTCACTCATCGAAGCTGCAGTGCCTTCTTTGAGCAAGAGCCCAGGATGGGAGAGGCGCATCTAGCACAAAGGAAGGCTCCATCCATGAGATATGCCCGCAGTGATGCAAACCAGCAGAAAGTTAACGCTTAATTATGCAATGGCATGGAGATAAACAGGTTATCTCAGTAGCATTCACATGCACTCATCTGGGCCCCCCTTGCTACACTTGCATCTGTCTTCTGATATCATTGTCAAAGCAGGCTATGTTGTGCCTCTGTGGCCCAATTAGTCCACAACAGCCAGTCAACTTACCGTAAAGCTGTCTGCTCCATTTCTCTGGAATGGCGCCACTGCTGAATCCAAGTCCAGCAGTCGCACCTCCCCTGCACCTCCCATGGTCTCATCTGGGCCATATACCTCAAGGTACACCCTGGCATCAGTACCAGCTCCTTTGACGTCACTAGTAGTCACCAGCACCTCATAAGGGCAGGAGTCCTCTAACTGGGACTGGAGTACCTGGTTCCTGGCCTTCTCCTCCACCCACTTCCTGCATGCAGCATATGCTCATATCAGCTCATCTGTGAGGTGCTGCCAAGGGGATGGCAGTGTGCGAGCATTGCAGATGCTTGGACAGGTCATCTTGATGGACTGATGCGTCAGCCCTAAGCTTCTGCTCTATCCCTTGAGGCCGCCCGCTATGCCACAGCTGCTCAATACTATCAGGAGTGTGGACATGTGCGCTGTAGCTGGTAGACCTTGTGGACTTGTACCTAAAAGGACCTGGACCTTAACAAAGGTCCACTTTTAAGCATCTGCAAGCTGAGTAAGGAATCAGCAGTCCATTCAAGAGACGCTAGCTAGCTGCACCCATGTGAAATGTTTGCTGCTGGACCCTCTCTTCTTTTTGCGCACTCCTTTGCTGTCTCCCAGCCGACATCCCCAATCTTCGTTCCTATTTATATCTGCCCCCAGTATTCCAGCACCCCAACCCAGCACTTCCCCCAGTACTTATTCTCCCTTGAATGCACTGGCTTAACAATCAGCTATCTTCTCCTGCCTCGCTTGCTCAACTCCCTTGCTATCCATTATTGTCTTGCAGCCTCACCACCTGTTCCCCAAAACCAGAGGCACCGTCCGCCACTCACTTCCAGTACTGGCTGTCCCTAGCACTGGCCTGAACATTCAGCTCCAGGATACTCCCATTAAGGCCATATTTCCTGCTCTCAAACCAATTAATTCCCCGTTATAATGCAGCCTCAGCACATGTCCCCCACAGCCAGGCACCACTCACTTCCAGTATTCGCTGTCCCTTGCACTGGCCTGGACATTCAGCTCCCGGATGCTCTCCCTCAGCAAGGCATTCTGAGCCACCAGCTGCTGACTGGTCACCACAGCACCCACAACAGTCACTAACCCACCAGCTGCCGCCCCCTCATGTGACTCCCTTGCAGTGTGCTGGAAGCAATGCAGCCAAGCCTCTCTTATGGCTGAGACCCACTGCCGAGCCTCGCGAGGGGTGTCTGCAGCAAGGTAGTGGGTATGGGAGCCAGCGACAAGAGAGAACACGGTGCGTTTTGGGCCTTCTGACGGCAACCCTGTTAACACCCTGCAACAAGGGATGCAGGATGTATGGTTAACTTTCGTCTGACGGCTGTGCCATTGGTGTCATACACAGCATAGCTCACTACATTCTACACCGCATGCAAGGTGCTGGACAGCAAGCAGAAGGACAGCAGGCTGCTGCTGGTGCAGCCAACAGCACGGGTGGTGAGGCAGCTGTTCTACCCTACCACATCTAACCTCTAGCTGAGAAGGGGAGGGAAGGAGGAACAGTGCAGTGGGACGCGGTGGGTGCAGCTGTCAATCTCAGGCTTGTCCATCTGTCCTCCAGAAGAAGAATAGGTAGCCAAGGCAAGTCCCCCAACAAAATTCCACAGGGCAATATATGATAGAGCAGTGGTGGTACCAAAGTCAGACCTTCACACTATTCAATATTCCTGATTTGATAGCTTCTTGGTCATACAAGCACCCCAAGAGACTGCACAAACCAACCAAGGTTTCATGCCTACTTGCATGTGCACAGTTGACACGCAAGTATTTGAACTTGGAAATCATTTACCAGCTGCCATCATTGCACGTATGCGTGTTGCAAGTCACCTGTTGTCCACAATAGCCACTCCAACGTCAGGATGCCCTCTATCCAGGGCCCCTAAGTGATGCTGCTTATGAGGCAGGGGTCGAAGGGACAATCGGTCCAAGGGGATGTAGCGCACTGGCTGCACCAACGAGGAAGCAGTGTCCAGTACAAGAATCTCAGGATACATACCCTTCTCTGAAATGTCCTTCAAACAGCGGCAAACAACGGAACAACTGCATTAAGACGGCAAGTGTATCTGCAACCTTGGGATGCTTTGTTGACCCTAGCATAGCTTGACTGTTGGTCCCTTCCTAGCTGAGACTACCACCTACTTATAGTCCATTTTGGACTGCTGCTGATTGCTGTACTGCACACCATGCCACAGATGGCAGGGACGGTGGGGCTAATGTGTTGGCAAGGTTGAGTAAAGGACGTCGTAAGCTGTCTTTAGTGTACTGATACTCCCTGAGAGCAGCAACCCCCCAAAATGCTGCTAAGAGAATGTCATTCTGCTGCCAGTGCAGAACATGCCAGCAGGCTCACATTGCTTGCTGAATCCTTCTCTTTGGCAGTACAGGGTAAGCTAGCAAAGCCACCTGGGCTTTCAGCATTGCTTCTTACTGGCATCTCAAAGGGATATGTACGGAGGAAAGTGCCCAACACTCAGCACCTGGCACGTACCTGGTGGGCTATGTCACCAATATCTGCCACTGTGTAGCAAAGACGATCATCTGTCAAGTAGAACCACAGACGGCGCCACTGTGTTGCATGCCCCTTGCCAAAGCGCTTCCAAAGCCACCCTGATAGTTGTGTCCCACGAGGCGTTGCATGCTCACCCTCCTCTTCCTACAAGAGCAGCCATGCCGACCAAATGTTCCTGTCAATCCGTTACAGTACAGGTAGTTACTGGTCTCTTGAAGAGTCTTGCCTGCATTCTTCCCTTTTACTGGTAACCTGGGTATCTTCCACCAATTAGTGCTGCTGCTTACTGCCCGTATTGCCGCCAAGCTGCTGCAGGTGCCTGCTTCAACTTCTACCCGCTGCAAAAACACTTGGGCCTGACCACTTCAAAAACGACGTCCATATGTGAACTTCTTTGTATGATCATTACTGTACTTGGAAAGGTTACTGGACTCTGTGCTCCTGTTGCTGCTGCTGCATACAGATGTGCCCTATAGCCAAGTGCTTGTTGCAATGACCTTTGAGCCGGAGAACTCAAGAAATGCAGCCAAATGGCGACCTTGCTGCACCCAGCTAACCTGATGCTTCTGTCTATATGTTATTGCCACGTGCCAAGATTGCAAAGACATGTGTGACTAATGTTTCTTGCTTGCACAGAAGCTTCTCCCTCACCATCAGGAGTGCTGCAGTTCTGCCAGGAAGAAAAAGAGGTGACACGCTTCTCCCTGCTTCCATAAGCACATGCGAAGCTGCAAGCAGGGTGCTTTCTTCTTCTTCCCCGTATGGCGGGCTCCTAGCATGGTGGCCATGCCGCAATGGGCTGCTGCTGGTTGCTGGTCTGGTAGGGCTGCTGGGGGCACTGCATGGGCCGCCTATGTGATCCAGCCGCAGCTTCTTTGGGGTCCCTGGCAAGCTCATGCTGCTTCTGCTGCTGTAACTAGCCTGAGCAAAGCATTGCTGCACATATGAGGATTACAGGATCAAGCTGCTGTCCGCTGTCAGCAGCAATAGGTACTTGGACGTGATATAGTGCTCTCTACAGGTCTAAGTCACATTTACTATACTATACGAGTCTGATATGGTGTTCGCTCGGTCAGGGCCCTCTGACTAAGCAGACAGCAGGAGCTGGGGATGATGGAGGTGACGTTCAGAAAGCGCCCGGGGCGATCCAGCTTCTTTGACTTGCGATATAACTTACAGTTGGCTCTGGGGAATGCTCTGCTTAGTAGATTGCTGTCAGCGGGTCTGGGTAACTTCGGCCTCAAGCAGCGCCTGGTCGGAGCATGTGGTGGTAAGGCTCGCACAAACTGATACCCCCCGAACACCCCACGCTGTCAGAAGATGTAAGGCTACCATACTCGAACAATTGTCTGTCATTATCCTGACTTCACTGACTTTCTTCGCATTCTCCGGAGCCTTGACGGGAGGCAGTACAGTTGGGATTGACGTGCATGCCTCCGTGCATTAAACGCGTCCAATCTATGTTAATGCAGCTCCATATCACTTAGATGTCATTCTAACGCGCTCCCATGCCATATCATGTATGAGATGCAGTATCATGTGCCAGACATCTCAAACGGACAACATCACACCGTGTGGAAAGTGCACAGCTGAAAAGGCCGCTATCTCCTGCTGAGATAAGTGAGCTGTAACCCTGGGCCTCAGGTATCTGGCATGGCCAGCAGCTTCTGGTGAGAGTTGTAAACGGTAGTAGCTACACTATCCTCCCCACGTTCAGGCAGCAGTGGCCAGCTTTTTGTCTTGGTCAAGAGTAGCTCAATTACAGCCATTGCTTTGAAGATAGTGTGCTCGCCTTACACTGTTGCTGTTCTATCAGTTTAACAGCATACTCCTGGCTTATATTTGGAGATAGGTGAACCCACTCTTGACAACAATATTGACTGAACATGTCCATGGACAATCCACGCGCATAGACCCCTGATGAAGCAATAATATCCAATGACCAAATCCTCCCTGCTGTTACATAAAGTGTTGGCTTGAGACGACTGCCTCGAATACATACTGCTTCACTCGCAGTAATGCCAGACCGTACCATATGGCCTTCTCCTTGTCCAGGCACCCAGCCATTGCCCCCCCTCCCCTGGCCGTATTGTCATCGCGACATACATGCCAAAGCCCATCATGACATATGAATCACATGTTAGATCCAAGAACGTGCTCAGACTAGTAGTGCCAAAACTCATGCTCAAGTTCATGATGTGTCCTCCCAATCTGCTGGTCATTGCAGAGAGAACTCCGGCCACTTGTGCATGCGATTCTACTGGGGCCAACGTCATCACATTTGATCAAGGAATGGTAATGCATGCCTGCCAAAAATTCTGCCCATTTGACCTGCAATTGCTGCAAGGCAAACAACAAAGATATTGTCCATCATCCCGTCTTAAATGCTCAGCTCCCAGATGCATGTTCACGACTAAAACGAACCGAATGCACCTCTGCAGCATCACAATTACTGTCAATCAAAGTGTTTGTTAATGCACTCTCAAAATCACCACAGTCATGTAAGCATTGCAAAACCGCTGTAGCTGCAGGGCCTCCTCAATTAGGTGGCTCTCCTGTTACTCCTTGGACCTGCTTGTGCTGAGGGGGCCATCAAGGGGAGCAGCAGTAGCCATTAGGGAAGCCCCTCCTGTCAATCTGGCAGAAGTTATCGCCATTTGTCTTTGTGCAGCCTGTTGCAGTGGGTCCATTGGGGCGGCGAATAGTACTGCAGCAATATTGCACCTCACCACTGCGGTAGTTGCAGGTGCTCATGCCTCCTACATCACATGAAGAGCAGATGTCTTTAGCTGTCGTGCAAGTGGCTACATCATAGCACATGGTGTCTTCGGCGTCCAGGGACTGCAAAGGATGGACCCCTACTTATTATTATAAGCATACCATACCAGACATTTGGGGAAGCTCCGCTAGTGTGAGTTTCAAGGTGCACACATGGTGGCAGGGGTTGTTACATGTGCACAGGTGGGACAGGGGGTTAGCGAGCAAGAATAGCCACCAGCCTTAAACCGCCACTGAGTGGCTGGCTGCAGTTCTCCTGCACGTATTGCCATCCAATTAGCTATAGCTATAGTATATGTGCAGGTGCAGGCACTGTATGTACGGTATGCAGAGGATCTATGCTTGCATCTGGTAACTACGTCCCTCCAGAATGGAAGCTGTGCATTTCAGAGGCACTGTTCATTGGCTTGCCTTGCCTGTGTTGCACTTGCTGCCTGACTCAATGCCAAATGCCACGTACGACAGTACCTAGTGGTATCTAGCTGGATGATTGAGAGTTATACTTACCAACAAACCTCCATCTTCTACAGATGGGGGCTCCCTGAAGGAGTGCACGCCTGTTGCTGAGGGTTAGCCCCTCGCCCTCTGCATGAACATCCCCGCTGTACAGAAGTGAGCAGGAGAAATGGCCAAATTTAGCAGAGTCTAGGACCAACTGGGTGACCAAGCAAAACATCATCATCTATTTAGCACGGATATAAAGTATTAATGCTAGAGGCTGCAGCTGTCTCTGCGGACGATGAGTGCACAGAGGAATCGCAGGGGTCACATAAATGTTCAGTCTTATCGGCACCATTGTGACATGTTACTCTGCTCGAAGCGGCTCTTGCTCAGTACCTCGAGGCAGAGCCGCTTCACCCTGCCCTTTATGATTGATAAGGCGCACGGCAGCAGCGTGGGCAGGCTTTTAAGCGAGCCCCTGCCTGCACGGGCCCGTCCTGCACTGCTGCTGGTAGAATGCTAGTTACAGAGAGCCCACCTGGCAGAACTTCTCTCATTTGGACCCACTCACCTGGAAATTGCAGAGGAGCACTGCACTATGAACATGACGAAGCATGCTAGGGCCGCAGTACGGATGTATGCCTTGCTTGGGCTTGCCATCATGCCTCATTACTTTTTCTTAGGTGGCTGCCATGCGGCTCAACGAGTATTGTTGGATACTGCAACAGACGCAAACCACAAGCTCTGTGGCACACTTGTGCGATATGCGGTTTATGCATCCCCCAGTAGCGGTGTGAGCTCCCTGCCCTTGGCACCGCGGTGACACACACTGAGTTTGGTCTGAGTCACTTGGTGGTGGGTAGTGGCAAGTTGTGGTCCGTCCCAAGTCCAATATACAGATGTCAGCACCACAATGATTGTACTTGGTGCTAGGGGTCACAGCTGCCTCTTCCAGCGGATAAGCGGATCAAACTTACCGCGTGCGGTGAACCCCGCCCACTAATAACTCTGGCCAGGGGCTTGCCAAGTTTGGCGGCCGGCTTGCCGCTGCTCCTCGTAATGCGTTTCCGAACTGGTGCACATCATTTGCGGGTGGAAACTGGGAGATGGTTGAAGCCTAGGTTGCCAAGGTCACTGAGTGTCTGTCAAAAATGCACGTGTTCCACGGTCGAGGATGAGTATCATGTGTTGTTTGAATGCCCTGCGTATCACCGCATCAGGTTGAAGTATGAGACTGCTTTGTTCTCCAAATTTGGTGGAGTGTCACGGGTTGCTAGGTCAATGAAGTTTTCTGGGAAGGTTACTGCTTTTATGGATCAGGAGCCAAGAACTAAGGTTGCTGCCTTTGTTTCAGAGTGCTTGGACTATATATAGGCGTTTCTAGCGATTTAGGCTTAGCGGAAGGGGACCCGCTATCACCACTGTTGTATACTTTGTTCATCAACGGTCTCCTAAAAGAGATATGGGAAAAGCACCCGGGGGTTCCCCTACCAAAAGAGGTAGATAATAGTGGTAGTGGGGAACAGGGCATAGGAAGGGCTGATGAGAGTAACATTGAAGGTAGATCAAAGTTGGTAGCACTAATGCTCGCTGACGACCTTGTAGGGCTTGCAGAATCGCAGGAAGAGCTTCAGAAGATGGCTGACACGATTCATGCCTACAGTCGTAAGTGGCGTTTTAAGCTGAGCCCAACTAAAAGTGCTGTTGTTGTGTTTGGTCCTTTGCCCCCCAATAAAGAGTCCCCAAAGGTAAGTTTTAGCAGTGAGAATTTGCCAGTACTAGATGCATATACATACTTGGGGATTGTTTTCACTAGTGATTGCAAATGGGACGCTCACATTGCAGGTATGATTGAAAAAGCTACAGCCTCCATTAATGCATTGCAAACATTCTTCCAGAATCGTCATGTAAGCTTTGAGGTTAAGAGAGCCATGCTGCTGGCTTTGATAAGACCAAGGGTTGAGTATGGTTCTGAGGTATGGTGGGCATCATCCCAGCAGACAAATACCATAGAGTCTAAGATCCAAATAGAGGTTTTGAAGAGATCACTGCATTGCAAGCCAAACATCTGCCATGAGGTATTGAGGGCAGAAGCTGGTGTTAGACCTCTATCTAGCTGGTTGGACCAGAGGAAGGTTGAATGGTGGTTCAAATTACAGCAAAAGGATACTACTAGCTTTAGCAGGCAGGCACTTGAAGCATCTTGGCCAAGCCACAGGAATTATACTTCTTGGCAGAAGAGGTTCAATAAACTCAGGGCTGAACTAGGCATGCAGGAAGAAACCTTACAAGCAAGAGTGAGAGAGGGACACCTACCTAGCTTCAGGGCATATGTCAGGTGGAGTATATATGAAAGAGACAGGGCTGTTCGGGAGGAGGGTGCTAGGAATAAATCTACTTTAGCGACATATATGCAGCATTACAATGACGATATCAATTATTTCAAGCCGCAGCCATATCTGTGCACAGGCCCTCTGAGCAAAGGCATGGAACTCATTATGCAGCTGCGTGCAGGTATTCTTCCTCTCAACGCTATGACAGCAAAATTCGGTAGGCAGAGCGCTAGCAGGCAAAGTGCACGTAGGGAGTGCTGCAAGTCCTGTGATCTTGGCCCTGAATTGGGAGGTGAAGTTGAATCTCCTGAACACGTCTTGTTTGACTGTCCTGTTTACCAGGCACAAAGGCAAAAGCTGTGGGAGAAGCTGACTTCTGACCCTGATGTTGCTGCAAAATGTCAGATATTGGATGGCAAATCTGATGAGGAGAAGCTGCATAGCATGCTTAATGAAGAGTTCTGGGGTGTAGACGTCGATGAGGAGTCTGGCTTAGTATATGGCCCTTTCAAGCATGCATTTAAGTGTATAGCTAAATATGTTGCAGCTGCTTGGAAGATTAGGAATGCTTATGCTCACCCTTCTGATGTGGCGTGAGGTCCAACCAATGGGGTTTGTTACCAACTATTGCTTGCACCCGGGCTTACAAGCCCTCCTTGCTTTCTTAAGTAGGAGGGAGGCTCTTACCCCCATTGGGGCAGTGGAGGTTTTGGGTGATTTTGACCTAGCTGCTGGACCTCATGTTTAGGCATGCATATATTGTCATACATGTCGAAGTTTACCCGTATTCTGTTCCACCTCGCTGCTCTTTGTGACAGCTTGAGGTGCGGGGCCTATGGCACTTATTGCTATGGCATATCATGAAATGTAATAATATATAGGCGTTTTGAGGCACCGGACCTGCATCCATATGTGACAAGTGAGACGCTTCAGGAGTTAGGTCTGGTTGAGTACAAGGTTGATACATTTTCGTCTGATTACGATGACTTTGTTGATGAGTTTGGTATTGAGTTAGATGCCCATGGAGCCTAGTTTGGCTCCGTTACGGGCGCCCCCGGTGTGGGGCCAACTTGTTATCTGTAATCTGTGACCCGGGATGTGCATTTGAGTCATTGGGCTTGGTCCCATTCACATTTGCCATTTGTAATAACTGCCGCTAGTGACTGACGTTTAGACACTTAGGGAACCCGCCCGGGCACGTATGCAGTGTACCCGATATACACAAGATGCTTCAGCCACGACTTCCTACGGCACCCATTTGGTCAAGCACAAGAACAACTGGAGCACACCTCCAAGCATCTACAACATCCTCAGCTCTTTGACATCTGCCACCAAAGAACGATTTGCAAGTCCCCTTAATTTCAATCCAGTCTTCTCTCAATACTGGTCGGCGCATGAACGAGATCAATTATTTGGGGCTCAATGGGACACCTTTCGCTATTATTATTACATTTCATGATATGCCATAGCAGGAAGCAGCGCTATGCCTGGACAGGAAGCAGCGTCAACAATCCTGAGTATGAAGATGACAGCCTCAACCGTAACATGGCTCATGCCAAGGATTCGTGTCTCCATTCTGAGCAACCTGTCCTCTGTGCTCATATCCTGCCAGCCTGGACAGATACCAGCAGTACATCTTACATGACCTGGCCGTTCGGGAGTTCCCGGAATACTGCCTCCACTTATTGCAGATACCTTCACGCTACTTCCGGTTTGTTCGTCCTACATCATATGAAGGCACGAATGACACGTATGCTGCCAACCCAAAGTGGGATGTAAATATCATCCTTACTGGCATGTATATATACAGATGTATATGGAGCATGGATGTCCTATGCCATACATGCCCGCATAGCTGAACGAGCATCCGACAAGGACACATGGGACTGTCGCAGGGCCTTTGCCCTGGCAAGGAACCAGATGCAAGATCGCAATAGGCAAACGAAACATCAAGACAAGCTGAATCATCAGCTTGTACACAGATAAATACACACGACATGAATACAGGTTTGCCCGCGAAGGACACACTAACAGGTCACTGGTTGAGTGACACCTCAACCAAGTCAAGCGGAGCACAGCTGTCAACGAAGCCATACATGTGCGACAGCTGTCGTGACACATATCCGCAGCAACAAACAACCGCTGCTGGTAATGATGCATAGACTGTACATGCACTGATCCACATCCACCCCCCCCAACATCAATGCCGGTCTGAAAGGGAACATGCCACATGACAATATGATGAGTACTGAAGACATGCATTGATGTTTGCAATATGTGGGGAAGTGCATGACCCAAAGACTGGCACAACTACCATCAGTCTTCCACACATGGAGGAATGAACCAAGCAAAGAGTGCTCAGTCAATGTCAATATGAGCGTGTGTCCCACTCCAAACAATCCACAAATCCACCCTCAGGTATGCTGCTAGTGTTGCCTCCATCCCAGAAACCATCAGCTAGGCCCCCAATGCTAACCTCTCAACAAGGGCACAATCATGCTTGTTCAATTGAAGCATCTCCTACAAATACTTGGTCCCATATACTGTGGGACATCGGTGCTCCCCGACAGGTGTCACGTGTTACTGGCCGGCATGGGTGGTTTCTCCACTGCTCATGCATCCTACCAGTTATAACGCTACAAACCACAAGCATTCGGGACATGTTCCACCACCCTGTCCTCACTAATCCCTGAATGGGCTCGGCTGCCTTATCTACCACCTGCTCTCTGCAGCATTGAGCAAGAATGATTGCCATCAAGTCTCCAAGAAAGAGTCAACACTTATGCTGCTGCTCAACCCTGAAAATGTCCATGTGAAGTGCAAGCAACAAGTCACGCACTCACAAAGCCACTTCCTGAGCCATCTTCACTCCTTGCACAGTCAGCTGCTCCAACCCCCAGGCAACATATAACTTATCCTCGAGTCTCATATCCATAGGATAGAATGGTTTGCTTATCACTCCGGTACAAAAAGACGTGCCGAAAACCCACCCCCTGAGCACGCCCGCTTCAACTACATTGTAGAATAGACTCAGACAAAGCTAACAAGCATTGCCAGACCTCAAATAGATGTCTGTGGAGGGAGAAACTTGAATTTACGTATGCTACTCCCGCGGGCTAGTGCGTCCACGTCCCGGGGCGTTGGCACATTTTGGAAGCAGCAGCGGCCTTCCAGACAGCTCCACATATTTTGGGAGGCCCAAACCCTGCTCCTTGCTGTCTTTCCTTATCCTCCTTTCATGTACAACGTGCGTTTGGGTATGGGTGACACAACATGGGTGCCTGCAAGCCCGTCGGAAGAGTTACCAGGAAGCAAGGTGGAATTCCCCAAATTGCATGTTGCAGCTTGCACACCACTAACGACGCATTGAACCAAACAGCCACATGGCATGCTGAGGGAAAGCAAATCGACATACTGCGGTGCACATGCTATAGAGGGCAGTGCCAAGTGCAAGCCCTGTGGTGCCAAGGAACAGGATCCATGCAGGCTGCACGGGGTCATGAATGATCCCGAATGCTGTATCCAAGGCTCACTGCCCGAGGCACTCAGTCAAAGCTGGAGAACATCCTTGCACTGTGGGCATGCACAGCAGCAAGTTTGGGCAGTCCTTCCACATGACATTGTGGGCACTGTATAGGTCTCTCTCACAGCAGCATGGCTCTGCCAAAAGACCTCGCCTATGGCAGATGCTCAGCAGTTGGTCCTAGGAACGTCTTTTTGTACCACAGTGTTATGGTGAGGTTCAGCCAGGCACAGCCGCGGTAAGTCCTTATGGCTGGGGCTGAAGCCCAAACATATTCCCTGCACAGCTTCCTCATGATCTCCATTCAATCCAACGCGCTCTCAAGGGATGTGTCTGCATATCACGCTGCTCGCTCGATGTCGCCAATACTCCGGAAGTTGGCATGCAGGAGACTGCCTGTCTCGCAGGGATGAAATACAGGCGCCCCCCCCTGCCCGGAGGCACCAGGGTCTTGATGTTTATGGAAAGGCGCTCCTGGATCGACGCATGGCTCTCTGTTCTGTTCCTGCTAGCCGCGCCCAAACAGGAGTGCTCTCTGATCTTCACCACCGACTTCCGATACGCTGCTTCTTACGTACACAGGTGCGCAGCCCGACCTTGTGCAGGGTCTGAGAGGTTTCAAGCCATGGATCTTACAGATGTATATGGAGCATGGATGTCCTATGCCATACATGCCCGCATAGCTGAACGAGCATCCGACAAGGACACATGGGACTGTCGCAGGGCCTTTGCCCTGGCAAGGAACCAGATGCAAGATCGCAATAGGCAAACGAAACATCAAGACAAGCTGAATCATCAGCTTGTACACAGATAAATACACACGACATGAATACAGGTTTGCCCGCGAAGGACACACTAACAGGTCACTGGTTGAGTGACACCTCAACCAAGTCAAGCGGAGCACAGCTGTCAACGAAGCCATACATGTGCGACAGGCAACAAAGCAGGCTTCCGCCGCTATTATGATCATGCAGACCCTGAAGTTACACCATATTTCCTAGCTGAATTTCACCAAGCATTGCAGGACACCCTACCATCTCGGGTCCGACTACCTCCTCTCAACACTTTTCAGCCGGCCCTCTTGGCAGCACCCACAACCACTTCACGCCAACACTTCACCCCGTCCCAATTGCGCCTCCTTGGATTACCTAACCGCTTCAAACATCGTACGAGATCTGACACCCCAACAGACAACGGCTGATAACGACATCTTCCCGCTCTATTTAAGCACAGACCAGCAGCACACTGCTCAGTTCCTGCAAGATAAGTTACAACGGGACCTCCCGGCTACGCCCCCACTTCGCTATGATTGGAGAACATTTGCATATACCGATGGCAGCCACATTAAGCAGGCTGCCGGTCGCAAAAACATTCCCAAACTAGGCGCGGCCGTTTATCTGCCGCCCACCGCTGGGCACCCTGAAGGCCAGAGCATTCCTATCCTTCCCCATTGCGCAGATGCTGTTGCAAACACCATAAATCGTGCCGAACTTGTTGCCCTATATATAGCCCTACGGCACGACTGCACAGTGATCTGCCGCACTTAAATTTTTGTTTGTTTGTTTGTTTTGATCGCTACAGACAGCTTGGTCTCCATTTATCAAATATGCAAACAGCTTCATAGGCCACAAGACCATTCCTTACACCTGCATCAAAACCTTCTTCAAGTCATTGCTGATTGCATAGTCAACAGCCCAAGTCCCATTCACCTCATCAAAGTCAAATCTCACATCGGCATTGTAGGCAATGAAGAAGCCAATGACCTTGCACAGCAAGTTGCCCTTGGAGACCTTCCAGAAGAAAGTTGCCTGACCTGTACCATCCCTAGTCATAACCGCACTAATCTTTACTGGCCTCATGAAGTTATCTTACCGCCAGGTCCTCTTGCTCTCCGCCCACAAGCAAACCCACGTAAACGTCCGATAGCCTACCTGTCCACGGGCCTCCAACAAGTCAGTTGCAAGAAGCTGCGGCTGGGTGCAGCTAACCGAACCACTTTCTACTTTGAACAATGGCATGACACCGCTATCCTTCGAGATAACAAGCACACTAACCATTTTCTGATTTCTCCCTCATCAGTCACCGCTTCTCAACGTAACACAGCAGCCATCCGTTACCGCACAGGGACTTTGTTTAACCGAAAACTTGCACATCGTTATCGCCTAGCGCCGCATAGTCGCTGTCTTCTCTGCAACCGTGAGGACAGCGGCCATCATACTGCTGCAGGGTGTCCCCAACTTACTGCATGCCATGTACACGTACCGTCATGACCAAGCTGCACGCCAAATTGTCAAAGCCATTCTCCGCGGTCGTAAAAGTGGTTTCGTTGTCATGATGGACATTGGTAATCAGCAGCACTGTACACAAGATGGTTTGCCCCCCAACGTCCCACATCGCATCCCCGCTAATAATGTCCTCCCGCCCCGCATCCCTCCACATGTCCGCTCATTGCTCACAAACCACTCTCGCCCAGACGTTTTCCTCTTTATCCCACCAAAGCTTCCCAACCGCCCTACTCCCGAATATATCATCCTACTAACTCAAGTATTGTCGTGACACTGACCCCCAGATAGAACCAGTACGATAGAGCAATCTCGCAACACCGCCCGCTCGCTGATGCTATCCAACAAGCGGCTCCTCACGCTCGCATCACCTATATCCCTTTATTGCTCGGAGTGGCTGGAACAATATACTCTTCTACCACCTCTCATTTGCGATACCTTGGTGTCAGAAAACAAGCACTCCCCCGCCTGCTCAACCGCCTTCATGTTATGGCCATCACCAACCTTCGTTGGATTTACACTACTAAACGTCATAAGGAACGTCACCTCGATCCGCAGTTTTGGCGACACACCCATCCACCCAGATAACATAGGCGGGTGGGTAATTTACCCACCCACCTATGTGTTCTGGGCTCCGAATGAACATAACAAACATTTAAGGTGTGGCAACCGCCAAGGGCTGCTAGGTCGAACCGACCAAACACACCAATGGTAGTGGGCCTATCTATATTAGGTAAGGGCCCGCTCCCTTAACATATGCAAGAAGGGATTTCCCCCCTTCTCTGCGTAGTTCTCTCTCTCTCTCTCTCTCTCTCTCTCTCTCTCTCTCTCTCTCTGTGCCTTGAGCTTCGAGGTGCTCCGAGGAAACCATCTCTCTTACAACAGTCCTTCCGCCACATAATGACATACAGGACAACCAAGCAAGTAAACGAAGTGAATTCACTTTAAGCTCATGCCGACTGCGGAACTTGTTGCATACCGGACCGGGAGGGAACGGGGCGATACCAGGGATATAGCCCCACTGATGCATGAGTAGTGCTGTACATGCCATGACCACATAAATTTGCCATTGATTTGCACTCTATTCTAGCACACAATCTGATTACGGAATCGCACAGCGGTGCTGCTGCAGCAGATCTGCCAGCTTGTGCATAATTGTCCTCTCCTCATCTGTTGCCTCCGAAGCTTTGGGTACATGCACCTTCACCTGAGCATCAGGAACAAACAACCACAATCAGCAGAAACACCAGCATTGGGGTGTTATTACAGCACTTAGTGATATGCCGTAGCAAAATGCGCCATGCATAGGCCCCACAGCTCAAGCTGATACGAAAACAGCAGGGTGGGACAATATCCAGCAGGAGATGTCAGCCGTTATATGATGATTTTCACACACGTACGACTGCGATACTTCATGCCTGTGTAATATAAGTGACTGCAACCTTGTAGTGATGTGTCGTATCATAAAACCTAACCTGGTAGGCAAGAGCTAAGGGCTGTGATACAAGCAACTGCTTGGTTCCATTCACTGGGGCAAGCATTGCAGATAGGCAGCCACAGCTGCTGCTCCACAGGCTCTCAACTTCATCATCAGCAGAACAGACAGGCTGCATGAATCAGAACATCAGCCCTCAACAAGCAACCAGACCTGCTGCAGCAAGGTGTCTACCACCTCTTTATGTACTACCGGTACCTGTAGCCCTCATGACGCCCCAGCTTCAAAGCACTACTCTCATGACCACAAGGCCTACAATGCTCACAGGGTCCGATCACTACTCGCATCCAAGACCCAAAGCTCACCTTGAAGTAATGATTCCCATACTGGGGCATCTGCCCTCCAGCAGCTGCCTTCACTACTCCAGCCTCAGCCACGCACAGTTGAGTGCCATGTTCAGTGCCTGCAGGCGTTAAACAAAAAAAGACATTTAACATCTGGGTCCGAGACCTGAAGTCAAAATGGCTCATCAGACAGCCTAGCGGCGACAGTGTTGCCCAAGTTAGCT
This sequence comes from Pseudopediastrum boryanum, assembly GCA_963556185.1. Taxonomy (NCBI): domain Eukaryota; kingdom Viridiplantae; phylum Chlorophyta; class Chlorophyceae; order Sphaeropleales; family Hydrodictyaceae; genus Pseudopediastrum; species Pseudopediastrum boryanum. The sequence continues at coordinate 6,178,417 of OY744503.1, forward strand.
ATTCTGCCACGCCATTCCGAACTCATCAAGTTTAAGAAGAAGAAGAAACCGCAATCCATCAACAGACGAATCTTTTCTCCAGATACCTGTAACCTATTTCTGGCCCCGGCTACGGGTGAGGGGCCCGGGATTTGGACAGCAGACCTAGGATGATGAGTCATATGCTCTACACTTACATCAACATCATGCAGCAGCTGCACTCCACACAGGGAATACTGTCTGCCCACATGCAACCATAACATGAACATACATATGGCACCACAGGTTAAGATTCTTATTGACCCGCTCATCAATGCCTGGAGGCATTATTAGCATCATGCAGCATGAGCTTGCTTTGATTATCTGTACCCAACCTCGGAGCATGAGCTGTACTTTACCTGGGTCTCCAAGACAAGTTATCGGAGGCTAACCACCTGCCCCGGGGGTCTGCTGTCACAGGGTTGGGGGTGGGGGCCCCCAACCCCCTCCCCCCCTTCCCAGGCCTGAGCTGGCCCAGCCCTGGGGGTGGGGGGGTCAGGACCCCCCTCCCCCCCCCCCCCCCCCCCAGGCCTATGACAGCTACATGTCACTTTCTGCTCTTAACTTTAAAAATTCAAGACATGGTTGGGTGGGGCATAGCCTTCTCCTCTCACAGCCTTCTGCCCAGGCTTACTTCAGAGTTCCAAAGTTCGAATGCAGCCTCAGGTGTAATGACGTCATACAGCTTCAGCAGACTTGCCAGACCCTGTGACATTTGCCAGATCATGTCAGGAGCTTTTGGGCTACTAGCCTGGGTCAACTCACTCCTCTGCAACTATGGTATCATGCATGTCACATTGAGCAATCAGCATATGTACACGTCTGATGGGCTGCACCAAGGCTGGCCTGCCATGGCCAGGAGAGGAGGAGGAGGGCGGTTAAGTCTGAGCCCCCACCCCCCCTCCCCCAAGCTTGTGCCAGCAGACCCTTGGGGGTTGGGGGGTCCTGACCCCCCCACCCCCCTCTTCCACCCCCCCTCCCCTGAGCTAGAGCAGGGTTGGGGGGAGGGGGGGTCCAGATCCCCCCTCAGGTGGTTAACCACCAATAACTTGTCTTGAAGACCTAGTTCCACAGAGAACACTGTCTGCCTGCAGGCAACCACGAGATGCACATCTATGCGGCAGCACAGCTTAGGCTTCCTGCTGATTCGCTCGGTCACATAAAGAAAATTGCCCGGCAGGGAAAAATGCGCTTAGCGCTGGCTTCCCAACTGTCCTGCCGGTTTAGAGCGCGTTCAAACATGTGATCCATCTGGAAAATGATTGTTCACCCACCCACCCAACCCCATTTTCCCCAGCCAAGCAACCCACCCACGCAACCAACCCACCTGGTGGTATGGTCAACTGCCTAGGGCCCCTAAGGGTGGCCACTGTCAAGCTACACCCAAGTAATATGTCGTAAACGCTCACTGTCACGCCTGAATACAAATCAACTCCACGTCTCTCCATGTCATTTGACAGATTGTACACCTGCAGAAAGGCAGGAAAATGAGTCTCAGCACAGAGGTGAAGATGGGCCGAGAAGCTTCACATTCACCTTGCCAGCTGCCCCTCGTACTGACCTGCCTTTCATTACAGCATACCTCTTTCCCTTCCCAGAGCACAAGCTTCTCAGCACATAGCTGAAGAAATGCATGGCTACCAGATAACATGCAAAGACCCATGGATTTATTGCTGGCAGAGGTCCTTACCCTGATGTGCAAAATGAGACCAGGATTTAACGTGGTCAGGTGCGTTAAACCCTGGGCTCATTTTACCCTTCGTCTTCAGCCGCTCCTATGTGAACAAATTCTTCCCGGACCAGCGCTACTTCAAGTCATCATCACTGTGATATGACGTACACATCACTGTTTCCACCAATCATGACGTGTGCTCGGCAAGGGCATGGCACAAGTTGATAACAATCTTTTACCCCTATTTCACAGCTCACTGAGTCGCTGAGCCTGCGCTAGGAAGCATACAACAAGAATTTGCAGGCAGGCAGGTTTGAAAGATTTCAAACAATACCGACCTTCCAACAACATGGTTGCCGAGACAGTATACACCCCCACAAATTCAAATCCTCTGCAGCTGCAGCTAACATACAGGCTGCCAGCTGCCCCTCGTACTGACCTGCATTATCTCACAGCATACCCCTAGTTCTTCCCATACATGTCTGTTGTCCTATACTTGTCTACTGGTGAGGGCGCGGGAGAAGCCCCATAACTGTACCCGTCTCTGTCTTTCATTATCCCTCCTTGCTAACTACTTTAAAGTTTCTACCTCAGTTGCACGGTCCCCCGCCCCCTGTCCACCCGCCCCCCTGCCCTAGTGGCCCCGGCAACCCCTCCCTGTCCCGCTTGTCATAACTATCATGAACTTAAACATGGCCGATCCTCCAACATCTCCACTATAGCGAAAGTCTCTGGTGCACACACACTCACCTCCCACATTCTTCCATCACTGGAGGCAGTCTCTCGCATGTAAAAACCCTATGCCAAGTGTCCACCCTCCCCCCCTGCATTCCCCCCTCACCCCCCGCATTTCCCCGCACCTGCAACTTCACATACAAGTTCCCAGCTGCCCCTCCATACTGTCCTGCATCCCCTTGCCCAGCAACTTTCAAAACTTGGCCCTCAGACACCCCAGGAGGCACCCTTAGCCACACCCTCCTATTGACTTGATACACACCCCTCCCCTCACAGCTCCCGCACCGGGAGTCACGGGGGTTTTGTACCCCCGTGCCCTCACAAGCAGGGCAAGGGGTGAGGTGCAGCAGCTTGCCGCCAGGGTGCCTCGGGGCCCAGCGGCTGCAGAGGATTTGACGGGTGCCATGGCAAGTGGGGCAGAGGGAGGGGGTGGCATTAGTGGGTAAACCAGAACCCTACAAGGAGCCAGACAGAAGGCATGTTAGCAAGAATAAGGTGCTGCGAAGTAGGTTGCAGGGCGGCGCAAAGGCAGACAGCTGTCAGAGATTATGGCCCAGTGAGTGCAGATGATCTGGCGGGTGCATGTTACTGAAGATACTCTGCTGCAAAGTGGGTTGCAGGGTGGCGCAAAAGCATGATAGCTGTAAAACCTTGCAGCCCAGCGCCTGCAGAGGATTTGACGGGTGCCATGGCAAGTGGGGCAGAGGGAGGGGTGCCATTAGGTGGTGAACCAGAACCCTACAAAGACCCAGAGGAAATTGTTCAAAAAGGCATGTTAGAGGCAAGTGGAGCTCACTTCTTTGTTGAGAAGTGAGCTGCAAAGTAGGTTGCAGGGTGTTGCAACTGCAGATCAGGCAGTGCAGAAATTAGATAGCTGTAAGAACTTGCGGCCCAGCGGCTGCAGAGGATATGGCGGGTGCCAGGGCAATTGGGGCAGAGGGAAGGGCTGGCATAAACAGAGGGCCCTACAAGAGCGTTCACACTTTGCACATGTCCTGGTAGGAACAGCAGGCAATGGGGTTTTAGATGGTAGTTCAGAGCCCTTTGCATCTAGCCTCAGCTTGTGTGTGGGCAAGCCCACCCTCGGTTGTGTGGCTTCGTAGCTGTAATCAGGAGCCTTGTGTTTATGGCCTGGATTTGTTTGGCCTTTGGCATAGCTGGTCTTGTGTTTTCATGGATTGATTGAGTTCGGAGCCCTGCTAGGATCCAATCAGAGGGGCCCAAGAGAGCCATGCGAGGTTTCCATGTATCCTCCATTCTAAGGCAAGCCACATCGGGCAAGCCCTGCTTTGAAACATTTATGCTGCTGCTTTGCCCTCAGCATATGTCCCTTAAACTCACCTTGCATACAGTACATTTTTTCAAAGCTTTAACACGAATGGCCTGCTCACAGCCAGTCGCAGCCTCCTGCAGTTCTATGCCTAGCACAGTGGAAATGTCCTTGCCAGGACAGGGAGGTCCTGCTGCCGCTGGTGGGGGAGGAGCTGCAATTCAGACAAGCAGGATGATCAGAGTTTGGGCAGTTCAGGGTGACAAGGCCTATAAGCCAAAACACAATGCGACAGTTTGGTCCCTTGGCTTTGCTCTGCAGGCGGGAGGACAGGCTGGTAGGACAGACCATAGCTGCAACCTTCATGAGATTGGCAAGTACTCTGCTGCTAGCTGCCTTGGACCAGCAATTAGGGGAATCAAAGTGCGTCAAGGACCAGTGTGAGACATGAGTGCATTCTGCATTGCTTTGAAGAGCCAGGGGAAGGTTCAAGTTATTGCCCTCCATTGATCTATAGCTGACAGCTAACAGGTATGCAGGTACTACCGGTTTCTGATCTCCAGAGTCAGTGCTTGCAACGCTCGGATGGCTGAGGCAATCACCTGTGGTCAGGAACTCCTTGAGATGGTTGTATTTGTTGCCAAGTGCTGCTAAGCCAAAAACATCATACTGTTCCCGGAGACTATCATTCCCAAGTACTTCGTAAGCTGATATAACAGCCTGCGGACACACATGCCATAAGCTTGGCATGGGTAGCTGATGTGCTTCTTTGTCTTGTGGAGGCTCCTACCTCGAACTTGCCCTCTTCTTCGTATCCTTTATTCAAATCAGGGTGCAGCTTTGATACTAAGGAGCGGAATGCTCCCTTTATTTCTGAATGGTTGGCAGTATCCTTGATACCTAACAGATCATATAAGGACCTAGAGGTTGCCTGTGCTGATGTGCTGCTTTTCACCCTACATACTGGACTCTCCCTCGGTCTCGCTTTCGTGCTGGCACGTATAGGCAAGGTAAAGTTACAGCGAGCCTGGACGGGATCTGGACGGGCACAGCAGCATGACCCTGAGGCAACACGCAAGAGCATGGCCTAAGGCAACATGGTAGCCATGAAAAGATGACAGGCCGGGCTTGCGCAGGCCTGATAAGACTTGAGGATAAGGATTCGGGCCCCGTGGATGCTTGTGCGGTGTGCATGAGAGCAAGCCCGGGCGGGGGACGGGTGCGGGGCACCAGTCGGCACTCCCAAGGCTGTACGCAGATAGCAATACAGCTCAACTGCAGCCCGCTACTTACAGGCAACAGACGTTCTAAAGCCTCGCCGCTGCCATGTTACCGTTTTGCTGTGTTGTTGTGCTGTTGCTGTATAAGAGGGGGCTTTGGGGACCCCTGCATGTGCCCCTGAATTAACCGTCACGCTGGTTGTGAAGATCAGCGTCTGCATGGTGCTTGATTCTGTATTTATGGGGCCTTGTTGTATCTGAGTCACATGCAGAGCCAAAGAATTGGAGTTTTGCGCGATATGTCTATTTGAAGGAAACCAGCTGGAGGGATGGTTTTCGGCAGCGACGTTGCCGTGGTCCTGCGGTCCCGCAAGGGCTACGGCCTGGGAAAGAACATCTTAGTACAAACGTATGCCAGCAACGTAAATCATTCCCGCAGCTGCATGCACTACAGCCAATCTTGTGCTATTGCCTACCAGGTTTGGCCTCAACGTCAAAGCAGTTGTCCAAGCTTCGCATGAGGTGTCGGCAGTACTGGAAGGAGGCTTATCGCAGTCCGGAGAGCTCATTGATGCAGGGTGAGGTCAAGATGTTAGCTGTCCATGCCCTTTCTGCAGTGAAGGTCATGTAAGCAGTACGCCAGCCTGCTAATGCTCTTCCCTTCTGTACAGGCTGGGAGCAGACACACATTCGTTAGCATGTGGACACCTGCGTGTTCTGCGCAATAGGTAAGTGCATTGAGGGCATCTGAAAATGGGGCAGCAGCAGGTGCAGTCGCAGCATTCGAACCTTGCAGCGGTGGCCTTGCATCGCTCGCATGCTGCACTATACCGGTGGGAGAGGGAACGGGGGCTTCTTAACAGAAGGGGTAATGGTAATTGCAAAATGGAACACCCATCTGACTATGCGGATCTTGAGCTTTTGATAGTTTCTGAGCTCTGTCTTCTCATTGCATTCGTATGTGTCTAACACATGCATTCAAGGCTCTGTGCAAGCAGAATAGTCGAAGCCAGTGTGTCCGGCAGCATTGCAAATGCAAAGGTAGCAGTGTGTGGACAGCTGCATATGCCAGCGCATATACTGGCATCTGCATTGAAACCTGCCGACTGAGTATCCCAAGTCGAAACAATCAAACCATTGGCCGCTAGAATGAAGAAATGTTCCAGTTAGGAGGGAAACACAATCCTTCTAGTTCCCCTGAATCCTTGCCAAGGCCCCGTTACACAAGGCGCCTGGGCTTGAGCCTGAGACAATGCAGTGCTTAGCATTACATGCGCCTGTCAGATTGCTACGGGTGTCACTTCTGTCACACTTGTGGCGCCATGCCTCATATCTGGGGATGATTCAGCTGGGGCCACCTGTTGCAGGTGTGGATTTCTGTTCACTATTAGAAGAGGGATGTTATCATGCTGCTCTAATGCTGTAATGCCTCGTTAATCTTTGCGATGGAGAATAACCCTTTTGTGTCAATACTTTCAACCCCATCATCCAACTCAGGTACCAAGCAGTGTATCGTCTGGTGGGAGGTGTGCTTGTCATGGTCTTCACTGATGGTCACAGTGGCAATGTCTACTCCTCCCTCAACCTGGTGCTGGCCCTCTCGCGACTGCTGGTCATGGAATGCAAGTCCATCGAGGTCACAGGGGAGCGTCTGGAGAAGAGATATGCACAGGTAGGCCACGTCTAGCTGGAAGGTCTGTCTAGCGGTTAGCGTAGACAGGCACAGGAGGTGAGCTGCGGGGCTCTTTGCTATGATCGGGGGGATCCTTGGGCATTATGCATTACTCAACACAGGTATGCCACGTCTTGTGGCTTTTTGCTGTGGTCAGGCAATCACTTGGGGCATTGTGCAGGTACTTGGTTCTTGTTCCCTATATGTGGTGTTTCCTGTTCCGTTGAGTGGGGAAACGGGTCTTGACCCCAGTTGTTTGGTCGTGTCGACCTAGCTGCCTTGGTGCCGCCGCAACTTACATTTTTTTCTGTCTGTATGTTTGTTTGTTTGTTTATGGATTACTCAAACACAGTCGTTGATGTTGCAACAGCACTGGATAAAAGTTTGCTGGACTTCACAAACCGTCGCAAGGCAGCTCCTAGCCCATAAAGACTCTCTAAGCCAGAAAGCACGTGAATTGCACGTATGCAAGGCCTGGTCCCGGTGCTATGGAAAGTGCGAACACGTTTTAGACTGACAATGTGGTATAAGGTGAATGCAAAGCCAATGTCTGTTAGTAGCAGCAATAAGCGCAAGAGGTGAGCTACGGGCTCTTTGCTATTGCAGGATAAGCTGTTAGCCATTACGCATTACTCATCTCTGACAGTGTGATTATGAGGTTCTGGTTGTCTGTTCTGCTCTGTCCCAGCTACTCCATGGTGTTGACATTAAGGGGCTGCGTGATTGGTGTGGAGGTTAAACAGTGTACCTCAAAGCTGTGTCATCCATAATTGCTTGTGGTGCTCTGGAGGTCGTGCATGCCATCATAGACAGCCCGCACCAGCTGGACATCTCTGTGTGGTGCTTTCGCCATCTGAAAGCTTTCCACGGCTGGAATCTGGTTCTTTTCAAATTTCTTTTTTCAAGCACCCCAAATCATCCCCCCCAACCCACAAACCCAACCTTCAATAAATCCACCCAACAATCCACCTCACCCACCCCACCACTAATTCAAACCATACAGGTCTTGGGCCTTGCAGCTTGTCACTGCAGCTCCATACTCAAGTTGACTTCCGGTGGGGTGTCACTGCTATCATATGCAGGTGTACCTAGCTGTGTCAGCCCTGGTCACTCGTGGCACTCTGGATGTGGTGCATGCCCTGGTAGACAGCCAGCACCAGCTAGACAGTGTCACGCCTGAGGGGGTCAAGCAGCGGCGTGTCAAGGAGGCACAGGCAGCAGCACAAGCAGCAGCAGCCGGGCAAGAGCGCAAGCAGATAAACAGGTGGGGGTTGTAGCTGCAGAAATCTCATTGTAAGCTGCTTGTTGTACCGATTGGGTGGTTTGGTGTGTGTGAGTAGGGTCTACAAGGGGAGTTGAGGAGAGGTGGAGGGAAGGGGAATGGGAAGGGGAATGCCTTAGGCCTCTGACCAGCAGAGGGGTTGCTGGCAGTACATGAGGGGTTGCTGGCAGTACAGGAGGGGTTGCTGGCAGTACAGGAGGGGTTGCTGGCAGTACAGGAGGGTTGCTGGCAGTACAGGAGGGTTGCTGGCAGTACAGGAGGGGTTGCTGGCTGTACAGGAGGGGTTGCTGGCAGTACAAGAGGGGTTGCTGGCAGTACAGGATTTCCTACGGCTGGCCTGATTATCTGGGTTTTGCATTACTCATACACAGAGGGTGGTATATTGCTTTAGGAGTTGGTGCACTGTTGTGGACGGGGGCAGCAGGATGAAGACGTTTGGCGTGATTTAGTGGTATTAGGCCTCATGAACGCAGGGCCAGCTAAGGGCCCCTGGCAGGCGAGCCTGTCCAGCATCCGGTGAGTCATAGAGAGATGGTTGTCGAGTCTCGAGTTACCGGTGATTTAGGTGGTGGCGGGATGGTAACAGGCTATAGGTGGGACCTTTTGCAGGGTTTAAGGCTTGTACCTGTATGGTGTAAGTATTGCCTTGCAACTATACGGAAATGGAGCGAATATATAGCGATTTTGGCCGCTGTCTAAGCATCCAGCTATGGGGCTGATCATCGTTCTTTAAAAGGTCAGTTACCGCAATTGCGTCAGGCTGGGTGCTTGTGTCTGCCCACTGACATGGTAACATCTGTGCAGTTATCCCTCATGCCCAAGGGCTTGTTTTGCATGGGACAATGACTTGCCTGTAAGCAACTGTGGAAGGCAGTAACCAAGCTATGTATGCTACTGATTCCTAAGGAAGTTCTATGCTTGAATTTATTCCAAGGCCGTTATGTAGTAAAAGGGATCCCTAGAACGGAGACGGCTACGAATCAATGATCAGTTCAGGAGTCTCCTAAACCCTAAAACCCTCAACCAAAATTCCTAGTAATATTTTGTGTCCTGTTGCTTCTGCTCCCCAGGCGCCTCCCTGAGCCTCAAAAGGGTCACAGTAGCTTCTCTTTTAGAGCGCCCGGGGAATGGTCTGGTATTGTTGTAGAGACACCACATTACCCAATGCCCGCATTGCCCGAGCCTGACCAGCCTCTGCGCCATAAGTCACAATATGCAGACAAAGCAATACCGCTAGAGGTAAGTAAGGGACTACATTGTGGGGGGGGGGGGGGGGGGGAGGGGGGCGGGCGCGCGGGGGGGGGGGGCTGCATTGCGCCG